>JAAPAO010000050.1:0-102783 GCA_013115145.1 Perkinsus chesapeaki
CACCTTTGTGAGGTATAAGGTCTAATGGGATGAATTCGTGTGAAGTTGAAAGATGTGCTGCTGGCGAAGCTGCGTCGTGGCTTCAGGAGAAAGCTATTCAAGGTAGACAGTGCTTGTTCAAGGCATCGCTTCTCATGGTGCTGCCACCGGAGTTCAAAGATAGCTACCCGTCGTTAGGAAATAATCACTGTGTAGATACTTGGGCCATGATCCCACCGTTTGCTGGATATCCTACGATGAACGTCGGCAAGCAAGGCGTGAGCTATTGGCCCTATCTCAAGGATTTCGTTTGTAACGAGATCGGCGAACTGTAAGTTTTTCCAGCCCGTCATGCATACGAATTGCTCTTCCCTTCAGTGCGCCAATATACTGTGATCGTGTCGACCATGCAATCCATTCGCCCTAGTATGACCTCATCCCGAGTCAATTATTCAGATTCGGCATTATGCGTATCCAACGCGCTTTAGTAAAGTCTCTTTAGTAATTGTCTGTATCGGCTTGTCGTCGTCATCTTTGGGAGTCGTCCGATTATTTTCGGGTTTGAGCACTTTCTCTGAGAAAATTTCTCTCAATAATCGGGGCATTTAGTACAGTTTCCCTAAGAAAAGAGGCTAACGGCCCAGCGTATGTTGCTCGGGATGGGGCGTCCCGGTACTCCTTAAGGAACTGGTACGTAATAAGTACCGAATAGCCGTTATACGTACTACGTATAACGGCTTTTTGAGGGTCCCTGTTTTTTACAAATACAATGTTGCGTGCAACTTGTCAATTGGGCTTAGTTTCCGCCTTTGCTTCAGAGCTGGACCGATGGTGAGCGCGCTCGTCCACTTTGTGTGTGAGTTCATAGTGTAATGCCAAAAATGGCATAATTAGACTATCCATTGTATGTGCAACTGTCGGAAGAGTTCAATACCTATACTGTTCACGCTCGCCCACTCGCGCTCTACAAACATTTATTGTGCACGGTATGCCCACGTATTTATCCGTACCCCGTTAAAGACCTGGTCCGTAGAAATCATCACACGCTCCACACCATGCGTTACATAGAGCCGTAAGGCGTTGCTACGGTGGGCGAATTACGATCATTACTGACATTCAATCTCCGGGATCCAGCCCGCCGTTAAATGACTTGGAGGAAATAAACATGTGTCGGACCAAGAGCGTGCTGACTCAGCACTGCTGAGCCAAACTGTCGGGGTGATTGAACGCGTATGATTACTGATAGGGAGACAAACTATCCGCGAGGAAGTTAGGTGGCGCAAAGTAACGCGATTATAGCGGTAAGTTCAAACTTCGCGGCTTCTTATTACCGGTGCTCCCGCCGACATCGGTACGGAGAGCGCGAACCTCTAGTTGCAAGAGCTTCTATGAAGGGCCGTCCCCTAGCCGTCACGGTAGCCGAAATGACTACTAATGCAGTAATAGAATCGACCCGTTTTATATCAGAGGAGGCTGCTGCTATCGAAATCTCAATTGAGGCCAATGGTTTTGGGTGGAGCATACGGATCGTATGCTCATATGATACAATATCGCCTGAGGTAAGGGATGCCATCCGAAAGAAGCGGTAAGGCTATGCTGGGTACTCGCGGGTCGATGCTTCGTTACTCGAGGACCGCGGGGGGGACGTTGGAGCTGAAGTAGTCGAACAGTATGCTCGATGGTGTAAAGAGAGTACAAATTTGAGTATTTATTAATGATTTTTTCTTGCGTTGTTATGTTTCCGCGCTCCCTCCTTGTATCTTGCATCGTGTAAGCTTGATCGCTATACTCTTCCTAAAGTGCTCATTGACAAAAGCACTCGAATGAATTTGAGCGACAGGTGAGCTTGCCGCTTCAGAGTATCCCAGCATCGCTAGACAAGCAATAATATACAATAGGTAGTAGCAAGTTTGAAGACTCAGAGTCGGCGTAGCTCTGCGGTGACTCAGTTAGTAACACCAACTCGGTATTGCATGGAGAATGTGAAGGTGTGTAGCTGCAAAGTGGCTAAGTGAATTACTCTAAGCCAAGCTCGACGTGAAGTGTACATAGAACGGATTTCGTAACCAAGCGCTGACAGCTTCTTAGTCCGGGGTTGATAATCCAAGCTCGAGGAGTAGTGTTGATTACTCGATAACTAATGTCTACCACAACTACGACAATGGCCGCTGCGACCACCACGACTCCATCATACGATCCTAGGGTTCTAGTTCCTCCGGGGCAGCAGGTTACTCACCGGCAGCGTAGGAGATCTCCTCATCGTGTGCCTTCAGGGACTATTCGGATGGACCAGTATGATGGGAGTCCGATGTGGACCACCGCCCTTGTCGCCCATATGCGAAGTCCTTACCTGGGAAATCGTAATTAGGCATTTGCTGGTGGGTAGGGCTCATTGTTCAAGTATTCCGAGTAAATACATCTTGACGCAGCATAAATCTGTGCACTCCTGTGGCCATACTGTGAACAGAAAAAATGATGGGTGATTCGAATTCGGCCAGTCGGAATATCATCTCGAATCTTGTACAGGCTCCTCAGCGCTGCCTCTTCTAAAGATGCTATTGACGTCATTGACACGCTCTCAAGCCGACTCAACAACTCAATCTCAGTCCGACGAGTATGGCGAGTAGATTTCAGCTTTCAGGACTCTCTACTTCTCTATGTTACCGTTGCTATTATTCTGGCGGGTTTGAATTTGCTATGGAGGTGGGCCGAGGGTAGGGCGGCCAAGAAGCGGGCGGCTCAGAGACAAAGAGTTAGCCAGTGAAAACAGCCGCTCAACAACCGAACTTTATTAGGAGCCTCGCTTGGCTGGCGAAGAGAACAATGCTTCACAGACCTTCGCTGCTTGGAGCAGACTCCAGTCAATCGTTATGCGACAGCTTTTCAACTTCAATGGCTCGGTCGCTGTCAACTGGTGCATTCTTGGTCTATCTTCCATGCAGTGTCTCGCCTTTGGGTTAAGATGGACTACTAGGAGAAATGACTATGCTGTTACCTATATCGAGTTCATCACGAATACTTTAGGGATCATCGATACCGGTGTTAAGCTCGCTTTAACCTGGCGTCATTGGTCTCAGTATGTTCGAGTTCTCATTTGGCGACTCCCAGTAGAGACGCTTCTGATGAGGTCTCTGGTCTTGCAAGATAACAGTTGGTGGTCTTTTTCTTTTGCTGCGAGTGCTAGAATGACGCACGCGTGGAGGAACTTCACGATGGTATCCGACTACTGGCAACGCAAAGGGCAAAACTCATTCAAACACGAAGTCCTTAATGTCTTTGTCATCGGATTTTGTTGGCTCTGGCTACTGGCCAACACTATTCTCACTGTGGAGCTGCTCGGCGATGCTGGCTTCCTTGAAGAGAGCTTTTCTTTGCCACAGCAAACATCGCGCAATACCCAAAGGAAGATTTGGTCTCTTTTCCAGGCATTTTATTTCATCATCATAACGATCACGACAGTGGGTCTTGGTGACTTCAAACCAGAGAGCATACTCGGTCGGCTTGTCGTTCCTTTCATCATTCTCGGTGGCATCGCAGCATTTTCATTAACGACTACCAAGTTCCTCCTCCTGGTGAAGAACCAAAGAATTGGGCTACGCCATTACAGGCGATACGGCTCTAGGCTCAATGTTCTTGTCACTGGTGATCCTGATCTCGACTCTCTCGTGGATTTCGTCCTCGAGTTTTTCCATCCTGAGAAGTTTGGGGTTACCTACGATATGATAATCCTCGTACCGCAGCGTCCAAGTAGGCCATCCCGTTAATCTGTCAACTATATGGCTTTATCGCTGTGTTTTCGTCAGTGTCATCCAACGGTGAGTATTTCTTCAATAAGCTTCGTGCAAGAGTGACGAGCACTGAGGTTGGTAGATCAGCCATAGGGCAACTTTGGTTCCACCATGGCACGATTATGAATGTACTGTAGAATCTGCTGTACTTGATCATTCTGAATTATCACCCGCAGTCCCATGACGTTCGGCTCATTATCGGCACGGATGCTGGAGGTGGTGGTGGCATGCGCAAACAGCACAGACCTCAATGCATATGGGTAGGCTTTGATTCAATCTCGGAAGCTGTCAGCTTCCAGCTGAGATTTCTTGACCAAAGCCCGCTACTTTGCTCTCGTCGTTCGCTGCTCCTGTCACACTCCCGGCTTGTCGTGGACAAAAAAGCCTGTACACTCAGATACTCCCAAATGCCAAGACACGGCATTCTGAAAAGGAGGATGCCCAGAATGCACTGAGGGTCCTAGCTGCTAGGCGTGCCGTCGAGCCGTATTCGAGCGTCAGAATCATTGCGTGCGCCCTGCAAAGTGCCGAGCTGTTTCTTGCTGCAGGTTGATGCCACTGAACCTGCGCCGTGATTTATGGTGACTGTTGCTCAGGCCTCAGGCCCTGGGACGTTCTTTGCATACATGAATGGCGCGCTACACTTCTGGGAGCCTCTTGTCGTGTCCCTTGTTTCGGCACATTCGTAGGATACATTCGCCACAGCTCCTGATTGATCCTATTAAGGTTTCTAATCTAGTATTCGCCGTTGAAGAGGACAAAGCATTGGTAAGCGCATTCAATTGGGAAGACTCGCTCATTCCTAGTGATGACCAAGTAAGACAACCCTATTCGATAAGATTAGTTCACTACTATTGAATTTTCTTCAGGAAAATGATAACGGTGATGCCCAAGTTAATTGGCGTGCAGCTTATGAGCATTCGCTGGGACACGAGCTGTAGGACATGACGCTTCCGCATGCTGTGGAACACTTGTCTTGATAACTCTCCGGGGCCCACATAAAATGCAGATTCCGCTTCAGCAGGGAATCGTCGAGCCTCGTAGCCTCTTTCAATGGTTCAATCTTCGCTGGATAATAAGTCCCTAGCCCGAGAGGAAGCAACTAACACATTTCTCCCGAGAACTATTGATGTTCTTTATGAATCACTGCTCGTCTGAAAAACTGGGATCTACAGTTACGGTGAGCCACTTGGCTCTACGTATCGTGGCTGGGCCTTCTCCGATATCCTGCATGATATAGCTGCTGTTAGTGACTATCGTGTCACACTTATTGGTATAGTCGAGGTAAGGATGAATTATTTTGAGACGGTTAACCTTCCACAAGACTGTCTTAGATATCAGTGATAGATGAGAGAAAGGAGATGTCGGTTTATATAAATCCAGGCTCATTGTACAGAGTACCGCTAAACCCTGATGTGAAGGTCTGTATGGAACGACGAATCTCAAATGACTCAGACCTCGTTCAGATCGTTGGTGTGTTCATTGCGTCAACTACCGATGCTATTATCCAATCTACTGGGCATCCTGACCTCTACGGTAGGAGAGATATGCCTGATGATGATGAATACAGTAAGCTCGTTTCACGTTAGGCTCACATGCCGAATTCTGTCATGCACTGATCAGCGCGATACACGCTTTCCCGCGACATAGAGCTCTGGAATAGTTTCCCATAACTGAGCACGATGTGGAGATTCTTAGTCCACTTCTGTGCGTGGATATTGGAATCCTCAATCTGGAGCTATTTTTCGCTTTTTAATCCCTAAACCGCCGAGAAAGTGGGACAACCATGCGCAGGTGACTCTTCGTCGGCGACTAATCCTTCTAGCGAGTCGTCCTGTGATATCGATGAGGCGGAAAGGGAAGGACGAAAAGTACTCCACGGGAGCATCCTCAGCTAGTCCTGGCTATTTTGCCAAGATGTTGGAGGACCGACCACCTCGCTGCGACTTTATAGATCCCGAAAGGGTTGGGGAGTTATGGAAGGAAGGTGTCGCTGACGGGAAGAGAGAAGTCGCACGAAAGGTTGATAGTAGAGGGTGACTATGAGTTGAAGGGAAAGGACTGTGATCAGATTCTGTCAAGTGGAGCGCTGCCAATCGATGATATACAACGTCTAATTATTGATCCGAATACAGCAAAAATACTCAAGTATAGGGCGGTTCATTTACCTCATGCAACATCCTGTTCAGAGAACAGATCCGAGAAAAGATGAAGGCGGAAGAGATGAGGAAAGATGCATCTCCCAGTAGATCAATACCTCGAAACGGTTGAAAATTAGACCAACTTTGCTAGATTATTGCCATTCAGTGTTGGCTACTCGATCGTCCGTCACAGAAGCTACACTCCAGCCGCCACTCAAGGCTTTAACACATCCTGGCCCAGGGTGAAGGCCACATCATTGGCTCAGGTACTGTCATTGTCACTTATTCAGTTGTAAGCGACAGCGATTTGTCTTGCTGTGCTGTTGTGGAGACCTTCCCGGTATAGACTCTCTGAGGTTTCTCGCTACAGGCTGCCGAATGCAGGTAAGACTGACTGTATCTGGCTCGGCCGTTAGCCTCCGGCGGAGGTTATCCACCCTGGTGCAAGTGCCCCGGGAACCCTCTGTCAATATTTTACAGCGCAATCGCTTCGGCCCTGAACTTCTTGGGATCTTATTTAAGTTATTCTGCTGTTTCGAACATTTCGGTGGTTATCATTTGATCGCGTTTACGTGATATTTCACTTCAGGTAGTTGTACTGTGTACACAACCAGCGCCGAGGATACAGCTTCTGGGTAAGCTCTTCCCGCCTCACTCTGATATAAATAATCATTCCACTGTTAGGGTCGGAGAGGACTAATAGCTCTGGGAAGGGGAAGGTCTATAGAGCGTTTTTGCATCTCTTATGTCTCTGGCGCAGGTGGAGTATAAAATCTGGTACCTTCGCGGCGATCCATTAAAAGCGTTTCATCTCCGCCGAGCTGGATATATGAGAGCAAAAGCCATAATGGTCGGGAAGGGTTGACATTCACTGTCAGTGAACATTCACTGGATATAGAAACATGTTTTTATCACGGCAATGTCGTGCTGCTGTTATCGTGGCGCCCAACAATTGAAGAAAAAGCGTTGAGCTACCATCCAAGATGAGTGATGGGCTCTAATACTTATAAATAGCGCCATTTCCAATACAAGTTATATTTCTGTTTGGATGTTACTTTTTAATCCTCCTAGTTGTTGATAGTACTGGCGTTATTTGATCCCACAGAGTGTAAGTGCGACTATGGTAGGTTATCGGGGGCCACAGCAAAACTGAAGGAGACACCAGGACCTCTGCAGATGTCCGCCAGGTCATGAACTAGCATTCAGCGAGACTTTCAACTACCCGTTCTCAGGTTTTCGCGGTGCGCCTCATCGAGCAGTTATTGAATGTCGACATTGCTGAGACTTCTGCGGGCGACCCGCTGGCATTTCTGGCAGCTAGGCGACCGCCGGTCATTGGAGAGCTTTCTCATGAAGAAACTCACCGGTACGTTAGTTCTCCGACTATGTCATCTAAGTCTCAGGCTCATTCCTATCCGCCCCGACTCGGCCACGGCCCCGCCGCCCTTCATTGATGCGATGGCAGCTCCACACGACTTAGAGATTTACAGATGCGGTCGATGGGCTGCGGGGAAGGTCCACTTCGCTCGACTAGCATGGGCATATGCGTCCATAGGTTTTGTTACCCAGTCGAGTTTGGACTGGCGTCCTAGTTGAGGCTTTCCGAAGCGAAAGCTTCATGTCGGTTGTGGAGAACTTGTTAAAGCATCGTTCAAGGTGAAACTCTTCAGCCGGGCAAACCTGGGTTTGTTTAGACAACTGTCGTTACAGCTACGCAGCGTGTCAGCCGGAACATCGGGCGAACCGCAAGGTATCGTTTGTACCACAAATCGCACCCATCTTAGCTAGGAGGCCGGAACACCTCGGTTTAGGGTTCCGCTTACGGAGTTTTGTGTGGACTATAGTTTGATGGAATTAGAACGGGTGCAGCCTTAGTAAGGCTGCGTTACCCAGACTTACCCCAGGTGTGTTTCAATTGGAATGTCTCAACTTCACATTCGATTATGTACATCACGTTCAGAGGTTAATCCAGTGGCAAAATGCTTATGCTTTTCTGCAGGCTGGAACCTGTTGACGATATGTGGATCACTAAGCCATATGGACAACTTAGAAAACACCTCCTGAGTAATGGCTTCCATTAAATTACCTCAGAAGATCCTATGAAATATTGGTCAGAAAAATCGGGTTCGCTTGCAGTGGCGCTCGTTCGGGCTGCCGAATATGTACTCACACCCGAGGTTCGAGGAGAGGATGGAGACGGGCAAGTTTCAACATCACAGATGCATTGCGGCGAATTTTGATTGCAGGCCCGACGGTATGGCTGGTGTAAGCATGTCTCATCCGATGCTCTTAACGAATCCGCCGCATGAACTACCGCTGACTAAAGGTAAGACTGCCTCGGAGGCCGATCGTACGGCGTAACGAGTCTATGAAGGTGACTCCCTAATTGTCCTTCGTGAGAACCACAATCACTTCGCAGAAACAAAGAAAGACCTGAAGGAGGTGTTCGCCAGGCGACCAACTAGTCATAAACCATCGCCAGTTTCCACCAGTATCGACTTGTTTCAGAACGCTACCAGTCCATGCGAAGTGTAAGACTGACAGCATTGACCCCGAAGGGTTGCGATCCAAAAAACGAACAGTAAGACGCTCATCCAGAATAATGAACTCATTCGGGGTTGTCCGCCTCTGATATGCTCCGGTGAAGCAGCTCCACCCTAGCAAGCGCTAGCAGATCTAAACCAAGGGGCACCAAATGAGAGCTCTAGATCGTATCAACTCGAACTGCATCACTGGGAACACATGTATGACCATACACGTATCGATACTTGCGGTATATCTTCGCAGCTCGAGTAGCTCAGAGGCACTGATCTAATCTCTACCAGAACTAAATTGCATCATCGATATCTCCGGGCACGCCCTGGTCTCGACACAGCGTTTGCTGTCCTGTCCAGGCCGGGAATAAGTCTGGATGAAGAGGCTGCTCGTGCACGAAAGTCCTTCCGCTTTCGTCGAAGCACACTCGCGGCTTTGGTCGAATCAGCCGCCGAAAAGGGTGGAGATATCGAACAGGAGATTGTGAGAGCCCTATAGTATTCGATCTTCCGCATCTGGGTTGTTAGGAGCTTCAAGAACAAGAGGTAAAGAGGCAGCAAGAGGAGCTAGCTGAAGCACAAAGACAAAGATTGCGGACTTTCGGCAGTTTCGGCCTAGCGTCCTCTTGTGGTCGCGACTCGACAGACCTTCGAAGTTCCACGAATAGTCGACGCACCTCAATTGCGAGCTCCATATCAACCCACAGGAGGGTGTCCTCGGCAAGCCTTACTCAAAATGAAAACACTGCTGCTGGTAGAAGCCTCGATAGGGCTCCACAGAAACTTAGAACTCTCGTTTTCCGTTCACAGGGTATCCTAATATTTCATCTAATGGTAACCATACGGGCATAAGACTGACATTACCCGGCTCAATCAACAATAGTGGGAGCTCTTTCGATCATAACCTTCCCAGTAATGATGAATCACTCTGGATGACTCCCTAGTCATTTCCCTAGGATCCTCGGGGGCCCCGACATCTTCGAGACGCAGCAGCGCAGGAGAAATTTCGGCCAGAGAAACGAGTAACACATTAAACTTTTGGCAAACGTCGTTCTATCTGGTCGAAACCATCTTTTCACAGCTCAAGAAGCACCAGCTCCTATCATCAAGGAGGTTCGTGTCCTTCAGCATGATGAGCCGGAGGAAGCTGCTGTCTTTGTAAGCAAGGCAAGGCGACGACGGTCATCTCTAGCGGAAGATATTATGAATACGACAGACATACTGAAAGATTATAGTGCACAACGTAGAGTAGGCTGAATAGAGTTTATCAGCGAAGTAGCACGCATGTGTTCAGCTTGGTGAATCACCGCCACGAGGCCTTCTCGACAGCTTAGCAAGAAGAAGCTCTTTCTCACCTGACGGGATGCTAGTTCTGCCTCAAATTGAAAATATATCCAGGAAGGGCTCAATATTGTTCGATGAAAATTACAGACGCCCTTCGGCGACGACACTCAAAACCCCGAGTAGGATTGAGCTTCAGTGCAGCTGCTGCAATATGAACACGAATATCTCAAAGCAGGTCCTGAAGATGATGCGAAAAGCAATGTTAAGCATTCTGGTGACTCGCCTACCTGATAATTCTACGAAGATTAGTGTCCAATCAGGCTCGTCCTCGCTCTTGCCGCCTTCTCCTGAGCCTCAAGCAATTCCTAAACGCCGACGCATCAGCACGTCGGTCATCCCTGTCAATCCTATGGACAAGTACATTAATAATCTTCTTCTTGCAGTCTTTACCTCTGGATTCAGGTTCACACGGTCGACTCAGTAACTTTATTATATCCGTCCCACCTTGGAGATATTCATGATATTTAATGATTCAATGATTCTGATGAGATATATCATGTTCATTACATTTTTCCCGCCCTCGGGATATTGCCGAGTTTTCTTAGTCACTCGGGCAGTAAACCTCACAAAATTTCTGTGAGGTGTTTGACGAGTTGTTCTATTCAAGGCGGAAGCTCGATATTCGATGAGTTTTTATCGTTTGTTAAGCGGCTCAAAGTGACTCTTCTCGCCACTCGCACTGCTCAAGATATTATCAGTCTTAAACCTGAATAATTGGGTATGTTCGGTGGATTAAGACATTAATTTTAGCATGAAGGACTGTGATTCCATGGTCAATGCCCCTGGCCCAAGCGTATGAATTCCGGCTAGCGGTTTCAAGTTGAAACTTTCAACCATAAAGAGATATTCGTGCTGATGAAAACGCGGTATCCAGGAACTTCTGCACTCGTAGGCCGACCGAGAGACCATCACACGAGAAGTCTGACGATAGCCGACGGCCCACCCCTTCCATCCAAGAGAAATAGATTCGGAGCTGAGAAACTTCATAAATTTCAAGGGAGACACTTCAATAGTTGTTGGAAACTCAAAGTAGCTTCAATCGGCCTGCATGGGAGAACCATATTTGAGACTTCTTTCCTAGTTGCCTCACACTTGCTCAGGAATAAGAACACTCGTGAGCCAATAACGGTACAGCTATCATGACATGATCCATACGATCCAGCTATCAATACGAATCTTCACATGAAGAGGAGTTTCCATCTTCTGGTACCACGCCCTAATAAGAAACCCTGTTATGTGATTCTTTTTTTGCAACACGACCTCCTCACACAGAGTTTGTACTTTTCACTCTTCAGCTTCCCTTCCGCTGTCAGCGGTTCTTACACTGTCAGTGTTATGTGTAACAAAAGTGATTGTCACTGGCCTAAGATGGCGAGAATAATCCCGAGAGTGCTGGTGCTTGGACGAAGGCAGACCATTGTCAACTCTATTCGAATCTAGCTCGCCCAAGTGCAATGTGAGGTGTCTGGTGGCTATTCTCGAATAAGGCGGCTCGAAAATGAGTTGTGCCGACGACTTGGAGCAACCCGGCAGCTTATCGAGTGGCAGTGCTACTGTGGCACAAACTATCGGTCAGTTTGAGGCGCCAACCGATCAAACTTTTGCTTCCGGAGCAAAAGAACCGTTCTCCAAATTAGTCGGATAAGCAGCGTGTTCTGTCAAAGTTCACACCCGCATAGCTCTTTGGCTACTCTAATGGACGACCCGTGGGCACATGAAGTGCAAGCGGTGTACCTCCGATGGTACTACTCGTTTTATCTTCTCCCACACTTGTGGAAACTAAATCTCCACCGTGTCGTATTCCACACAATTGAAAGAAATAATACGTTTCTCCCGGAACATACTATTTAATCTACCCTTACTGTTTCGGACAACTCCATATCTAACATGCTATAATAAATACTCTACAGATCTACATGTTTCCTGTCTACTTTTGTGGACTTCAGGTTATTCTGCCAAACCGAGACCTGCGAATCTTTGTGTGGGCGCTGGGATCATGTCCCTCCAATTTGACGACTGGTAACGCGCATCCTTTTTCTCTGTTTCGTACTTGGCTTTGAGAGAGTTTGGTAAAGTGAAGCTGGAACTTCTGTCATACGCACTCACCGCCTAAGGATTCGTTTTATATGGCTTGACGAACACTATTCATCATGGTTGTGAAATGAGTTAGTGTGTACCGGCACCCATACTCCATGGCGCAGCGCCATAGAGGCCAGAGACACTTAAGGCCCTTAAGTGACTTAAGGCTGCCTCAACCAATATATCATTTGATCTTTGTTCGTTTGGTAAGTTACCATTAGCTTCACTATTCCGGCAGCGGACTGTAACTAGGCTATAGCATAGAATGTCTTCTCGCTGGAAGAGCATCGTTTGCAGGTGTTGGTTCTAGTTGACAGCATCTACCCATTTGTAATGCTACCCCCAACATCGACTTGTAT
Source organism: Perkinsus chesapeaki (assembly GCA_013115145.1). Taxonomy (NCBI): domain Eukaryota; phylum Perkinsozoa; order Perkinsida; family Perkinsidae; genus Perkinsus; species Perkinsus chesapeaki. The sequence continues at coordinate 12,225 of JAAPAO010000050.1, forward strand.
CAGCATTCTGCTCGCCATTGCATACTCACAGGTGATTCCGGAGATTGCCAGCAGGCCCAGTAATTGTCTGCATGCCCAAGTAGCTGGTCCCTATTGTTGGTATATCCTAAAAAATAGCCGTCAAATCAATGGTGGTGTAAGGTTGATATCTAACGCCACAGGCGTTACTGGTTTTGCCTCGATAGAGCTTTCTACCGGTCACGACAGTCAAGGCTTCCCAGAAAGGAATGTCGCTGTTTGGGCTGAGGGTGATGTTGTGTACGAGTCGAAGCTATATGGGGACATTGGTTTGAGGATAGCTATTCATATCCCCACCTACAGCAAGAACGGTTAACCTTGCGATTGTGGCTGGGAACTACAATTCCCAGCTTCCGTGGAAACTTCTATCAGCATCCCCCACATCGGTAGTGCGACCGGTATAGATCACAGTGCGACTGGTACTGCAAAAATCTACAAGAGACACTCTTCTAACCATTTTATGTCTTTACGTGGTACTACAGAAGTGACAACTGGTACTATAAATGCAAAGGTAGAGCTACTCGTTTCAATCCAAACGTCCAACTTGGTTACGTGGTTTTATGATGCGTTTGTCAAAGTTGACGTGACCGGTAAGAAAAATGGCTATGAAGTCCATTACGGTAACGATGATATACCTATTTTTATTGGTACTCTAAGACCTCGTTAATGCTATTTCAACGGAGATCGTTGGTGCTTGAGGAGTTCTCATATCAAATGCCAAATCGCACAGTGCAATTTGTACCGTAGCGGTGCCTGCTAGCAGAGTCCCACCATATAAGAGACCGAGTGGTGTTAGTCTGTCACGAGGGGTAGCGGAGGTGTCTTAACTTCCAGTTTAAACGAGACTACTACAAAACCAAACCAGACTCTTGCGAGAAGCCTGCCAAGAGAAAACGTTGTACTCGTTAACCAACAGCAGGATCCCATAAATTTGGACAATGTGAATCAGATTGCCAGCGGGCTGGCACTGTCAACTTGACATCTAATTCGAGTAGACCGCTTCACTCGGATAGGAAATCGCCAACGGCTTCATGTCATGAGATCTACGGAACCGTCCGAACGCAAATCGGCTTCTTCAATTCATATCGCGCAAGATCCTTGGACACTGGAGGCTGGCAATGTTATCTTAAATGTGGCTTGGTTGCTGGGTCACCCAGCCTGGGTGTAGTAACTACATTGTAGTTACTCCAGGCGCTTGAACAATGGGGAGCCTACCAAACAGTAGCGGCACTGCACAGCTCGTGAACCGCTGTAGAGTCTCTGTATCACAGTCTACAATGTATGCTCGGTAGTATTCTGCTTGCTGTTTGCCCTATCACGTCTGCTTAGTAGGATATACAATTTGTGCGGAGAACAGCCGAGCGCATTGCGGGGAAAGTGCATGGTTCTGTGTGACTCGATACTCAGACCGGATCTAATAGATCCTCTACCTCGGGCGAGTGCACTGCGGTGCAAATTATCGTGGCTCTCTAAAGTTTAGCTGCTAAACGGAGCCACGGCAGCTCATCGAGTGTTGCGAAAAAGTAACTATCCCTTTAGATTTTGTGCTGCGTGTAAATTCTCGAGCGGAACAGGCACTATTCGTTAGCTAGAGCAACGATCTCTCTATTGATGTGTTGAACTGTTGAATTTGGATTGCTGTTGAAAAAAGGAGCCCCTCTAGCGATATTTAACGTCATCCTATCGCTGCTCTGTCGGGAGAGTAGTAGGCTTTGCCTTTCCATTATCATCGTAATCCAGCAAAGTTCCAATGGAAGCGCCTGTTTTCGTGCAGCTCCCTTCAGCTCATCTCTCCTTAGCGGAGCTAATCTTTCAACTGAGCAACATTCAGCTGCAACGCAGCTCGCTTCGGGGTCATTTGCTGCATTATTTGAGCTCGAGCTTCCAAGGGAGCTTCCTCCTATTCATATCGTCATGCTACCAGGTGGTATTCGGTTCCTCGAGCCTGTTTAGATCGGCAGTTTACGGTGCTAAGAGCAAGGTTAAACGTTCTCACAGTGACGCAGGGTAACTATTTAGCGAACTTCGACGCATAACCTTTTTGATTGTCGACCCATAATGAGGGCCCCTCGTAATCACTTGCTTCCGCGAGCTTCTGAGTAGCTCCTGATGGATTGTTATCGCTCATATAGCCACAATGCCTTGTCATGTGTTGGAGCACGTAGTAAGGACGAGTTCCGATTGGGGTTCTCCTGCCGCACGTTTACCTCGACTAGCAGGAGAACGCGGAGCCTCTTCCGCTAGTGCAACCTGATCAATTGTGCTTGAATCAAGCATCTTGATAGTAGAGTCCTGGCTTTTAGTCCGGACAGAGAATTCTACGATCGTGATTTTATCCTTAGCTGTCTCGTCTCACACTTGCGTTTGACAAGCGACTCTTATCATCCTCAAATTAGAAGTCCATGTCCTTTAACCAAGTGTGATATTAAGTCGTATCGCGGTGGCTACAACACTGCGCCCTCAGTATGGCTTGGATTGAAAGTTCTTTCATCCAAAGATGGGCCGAGTTCGTGTTCGCATCTTCTTTTAGTTCAGCTTTACCCTAGCACGGTATGCCTTCTGCGTTTCTCGCTATCCTGCTGGTCTCAGTCTTATCGACTGTGGAGGCCATTTACGATCAAAGAGTCTTTCGTGGATTCATTAATGATCCCAGACTGACCGGGACCCAGTCAGTTTATTTTACTTTGGTGTTCCGTCCGGACGACAGAGTGTCACTCGAAGTCTTTGTTGGTCAATCGCACCCTTACATTGTGAATCTGGGTTACTTGCGTGGGACTGCTTTCCAGAACTACATCGAGATATTCTGGGATTCGGTTGAAGCACGAGACCAGCGACTTGATATCCTCCATGCGATACAAGACGCCCTAGAAGCGGCCGGAGGCACTTTATATGTAAATCCCCCAGCTGCATTAGCCAGGCTTTCAATCATCAACGAAGTTTCGTTGTCGCTTCATATCACTCCTGAATATGAAGTGGTATTGGGGGAACGACCGGAGGCGGCGACGGCTGCGTGGTATTGTGGTCTGCCCAAGTAAAGTACTCGTGAAGGTCGTGAAGCTCTTTGCCATCATTTCGCTCTTCAAGGGTTCTTGACTACTGCCAGCACTGCAGTAGAAGTTGTAGGATTGTATCCCTGTATTCGAGCACCGACAGTGGCTCCCTCTTCGGAAAAATGCTTCAAGTCAATCTCATTTTGTAGGGGAGAGTGGACCGGTCGTATCTCTACTTGTTGCATAATCCGTTGATATCACCGCCTCGTGTTTGTCAATTCAAATGCAGCCTGCTGGTTACTAACCAGTACAATGAACTAGGCAGTATTACTAACCAGTGGTTAGCAATACTGCCTAGTGAATACCGACTCAGAATGAACTTCATCCGCATTGGACGATCCACTATACCGGGAGTACTAGTTCATTGGGCTAGTTGAGGGTTCGACGAAGTCTATAAGGCCAACTGCGACCCTGCATTGAATGCAGTGCATTCTTATCTTGCTGCACAATTTGCGGTGTCGACACCTATCTTTGTTGGTATGCTCATTGCCAGCCAGCAGCCCAATCGATTATCTTGAAGCAGAAGGTGAGTGAGCCTATATTCATCTGGGCTCCTTAGGCTATTGTCAACGTCAACTTCACGGCGTAAAACCCTACTCGGTAGTTAGATATGAACTTATTAACCTCCGGCGAATCAATTCTCTCGTCGACATGAATCAACTGGGTGAAATCCTAATCACTTTGCCAGTGCAGTGTAGTTCTGGCCAAGTCACGACATCTCGGTGGTTCTATGTCGGCGGTCGACACCATGGAACGTGTCAGTGAGAACCGTGCCTTTATGTAGATATAAACCCTCTTCTAAGGGAGGGTTCCCTCAAGAGATAGTTTCCTTCTTTGTACGTGAAAGTGTTCGTTGTTGCGGTGGATTGGACTCATTCCATTGATGTTTCCTTTCGCAACATTTTCTTTATCAAGACTCCAGTGGTATCTCCTCTTCAAAAACACTTTTGGATCGCCGAGGAACAACTTTCCGTCGGGCTGGAGAGTCAATGACCGGACTCCCTTCATGCTGACCGTGACTTATAAACGATATTATCAACTACGAACTGCTAGTCGGAGAATCAAGAGCCAGGTTCAAAGTCATTTTGCAAACGCGAATTCGGAAGTCTATGAGATCTTTGCGATCTGCAAAATATCTCAGGCCGAGCAAATAAGCCCAACTTGATTGGCAGCAGCGAAAGGAGACGACGCTGTGTAGCATCAATAAGTCTGTTTCTTGCCTGATCATTGATACTCATTTAATTGGCTTGCCAATGGCGAGTGAGAGCAAGTGTTAGCGGTTGTGTGTTTCTATACAGACTTTATTCGTTTAACATAGAACTCAATATCACATATTTTACCAAGGTAAAAATATAACGACCATTCCACCTCTTTGAAGCTACAAAGGAAACATAAAAGACTATACGTTGTGTCATCACAATGACGGCCACGGCGGCAACACACAAGCTTCCTCTGGATAGCTTCCGCGTCACTCGAATGTCGACTACGCCAACACGTCTTCGCGATCTGCAATTGTAGCTCCTAAAAGAGATCGATTGATGAAGTACAATCTTTAGCTGTCTGAATACCTTCGCGCTGATCGGCTGCGAGCGAGGTCGTAGAGGGCGCGAGCGACTCGGCGAAGTTCAAGTGATGGGACCGACGATGGAATTCGTGATAGAATTCGATAGGGTTATCAACGACCAGCTTGTAGTCCATGTCCTGCTTGTGCCTGATGGGGACAGAAATTGTGTCGTGGGAAAACCGAGCAGCTTACTTGATGCCCATGAAATTGTAGTTCCATATTCCTCCCTCGGGGACGATCCAGAAGCCCAGGAAACTGTCAGTGAGCAGCATTTGAACCTGACAAGATCCACTAGAGTCGATACTTCGAGTTGACTTTCTCCTTACCTTCTCCGCGTGGGTAGGAAGATACCCAGTCGGGTTGGTGGTGGCCTGCTGGATTTGACTGATGTTCTCCTTTGCCCACTTGTAGCCTGGAGGGGTCAGCCTGAGCAAGAATGATAGTACTGAACTCTCAGATTAAGGGGAACGAAAATATGGTATAATACATCGACGTAAAATAATACGACATCATCATTACGAACCAGTGGAAGTGAAAATATTTATCAACAAATGTTGTTAAATGAAGCTCTTACCTGTAGGCAGTAAGCGAGCAGGAACCAGGTGTGAAGGCACAGGTCATCGCCACACAAGTGTCAACAGACCACAGACGCGTGCCGCCACTACTCCCCGATTTGTGATGGTCAGTGTGGATCATCTTAGCCGTCATAACACAGTCGTATCTGAAAGCCGAGCATACATGAGATGAATCTTAGGTTGAAGCGTACGGGCTGAGACTTTGCTCTTCATGTGGGCAAGTGTGGAGCCATCCTAGAGGCTCGAGATCATTCAAGTAGTCATGATGAGGCAAAGCATTGGGGAGGGTCACAGTTTGATGGTTACCCACTTGCGGAACCTGACGGTAAAGTTATTTCATATTTATCGATTACGAATGCTGTCTTACCATGACCAGACAACGAACCTCCTTAACACTCGGATTGTCAGGTGGGCTCACACCATACATGTAGGCAGCGATTTCGGTACGAAGATCCGCAATGGTGATGAACTGCTTCAGCACATTCTTCGGCAGAACGTACGTGTAGCCGGCCTCGTTGACGTCGTCGGATGCAACGTAGATATGATTGGTTCTCAATGCCAGAGAAGTACTCGATATAGCTCTCACTCTCCATTCGGTCTTGGATGCGAACGTCGCTTGCTCATATGGAGATTGCGTCGCCACATTCATCTCGTCACCATGTACATTAGTGGTCTTGGTCATCACCGACGTCACCTGTGTGCTGCCTTCGGTGCTGGCGTTGAGCTGGGATCCTTGCCGCTCTATATCCTCAATCTGCTGGCGTTGAAGACTCACTGGTGCGATCTCCATACCCAAAATGATATCGCGAATCTCAGATTGAGTTAGAGACATGACGTTCACATTGTTCCTCTTGCCGTAGTCGAGGAGGATCATATCCTTCAGATCGTTCTCAACCTTAACCCACTGGTCGTCACTCAGCGTCGGCCAGACGTGGTGACTCTGAGTTTGAACGGTCTTGTCCGGACGGAGGACCACCTTGGCGCGATCGGGGTTCACGTGAAGAGCTCTCAGAATCAGAATCTAAAAAGACAAAATTACCTCGAAAATTATGCTTTTTCTTACGAGTCGGGAGAAGGCCGTGTAGCCAGAACAAGTCTTGAGCCAATCATCGTAGAGATTGAAGAGGACCATGTCGGGCTTGGTGGCCTTGAGAATGAGATCTCCGAACTTCTCAATCTTCATCAGCGCTTGGAACGGCAACTGCAGCTCAGAGCCCTTAATGACGATATTGGGGAAATCGAGCAGATGCACCTCGAGAGGATCCAGCATACCCTTACGAGTCACGATGATCTGCTTTGGCTGCTCCTCAACAGGAAGGGACCGAATCAAGGCGGCAACCTCTTCAGCGGTCTTCCATTTGGCAAGTTGACTCAGACGTTTCTGGCCCGCCCAAACGCTGGTGTGGATGATCTTGAGGAACAACTGCCCAGTTCTGGGGTTGAAGATAAAGATGGCACCATTGACCGGCTTGGTGGTGAGATTGCCCTCGAAGGTCTTATGGATGGTGACACGATAAACATTGGTGTCATCAACAAACCAGATAATCTGAGACGAGAATAACTCCGTGTAGTTCTGAGAGTTCAGATAGGGCTCGGTCGGCTCACTGCTGTAGAGCTGAAGACCCTTGCGAATTCGCTCTCTCAACACATAAAGAGCCGGATTCGATTTCATGATCTTGTTCATGGCCTTTTGTACCAGCGGTTTGCCACCAGGAATCCAGTTGCCGAATCCAGAATGCATCGAATAGGCCAGATCGATCGCCAGGAGGCATCCAGTCGGTGAGGGATAGATGGACATGTTATCGGTGGTGTAATCCAGGAACTTCGCTCGAGCATATCTTTCGATGTCATGGGAATCATAGTCTCCCCATCTGAGCTGAATATCTAACCAGTACTTAGTGGTCTTCGTCTGGGCGTCGAAATTGTCCCTCGGTTCGGTCAGCAATGACGGCTTCGAGACGTTCCACTTGTAGCTGGCGAAAAGGAGGATATCGGCACAGGAGGAGTTCATCTTGTAGGATTTCCTGGGATGGATTGTCTCCTTTTGGACGGTGTCGATCTCGAGGGCATCCAGCTCCTGGTCAAACACCTGGCACATATCCATCACGATGGATTCGTGAATCTTCTGCCAAAGATGCGCCCTGAAGATCTGGATCAAAGATATTTTCAAGGTCGGAATCTTGCCGTGCATAAAGATACCAGTAAGATCAAGTTGCACCTGGAATCCAACATAGACGTTGGCTCTGTTGATAGTAGGGCTCCACCATAGAGTAAACCTTCTGTTGGGGATCTGATTCAGACCGGACTTCTGAGCATTGGTAAGCTTCTTGAATCTCATCGACTCCTCAAATCCGCTCGCCTTCTCCCAGAACAGACCTTCCCAAGTCGGGAAATACGTACCCTTGAACAGTGTGTGCTCCAAGATACCCTCAACACCACCGAGAGCTTGAATCATATCAGTTCGATAATTATTAAGATTCCACAACTTGCCATCGTGCCTCTGATGTGTCCACCAGAACGGATTGTTTCTGTTAACATGGTATTGCTTGAACTCCATTCTCACCCGCCATCCCTTATCATAGGCCAGCGTATGCCGCTCCTTCTGGAACAGAGTGTTGATTCTCGGAATGCCTCGGTCCCAGGCATCCTCCAGATCCTCCAGAGTCAACCGTCTGTTCTGAGCTTGAGCTTCTTGCCTCTTCAAAGCGTACTCGGCCCACACTCGCTGGGAATCCAGGAACTCACTCTCCCACGATTGGATATATCGATACAGATTCGGGATCAGTTGATCCGAGTCGTGGGACATACCCGCACGGAAGTGTGTTATGCCACCATCAGTCTGCCGACTGACCCTGAGATCGCTTTGGGGGATGAGGATGTGCCCCATGGACAGCATCCCCAGACCACCGAGCTCCTTGGGAGTGTAAAAGACCACAGGAGGGAATCTACTGGGCATCTTGGAGTTAAGACCGATCTTGATTCTCGTCTGAATCTTGTTCTCGCACTTCACCAGAAGGTCCAAAAGATTCTCAGTGTGAATGACAGCTTCACGGTAGTACGTCATCAGTCCTGAAGAGCAGGAACATTTCAGCGGCAGAAAAATTTTAAAAATACGAGAACAAAAGATTTCCGAGCTTGAGCTTTGAATCAACGAATATCTGCAGTAACAGATAGATGTTCCTCGCCCACAGAGACACGAGGGAGATCTAGCGGTGTCCGCATATGCAAAGTGCGAGACTAACCCTGCCGGGATTCGAACCTGGGTGGTCAGATCGGGAGTCCAGCGTACTGACCAGCTACACCAACAAATAGGAAATGTGAAACGCATTCCTACTACTGGGGACAGCTGCTGCAACTCACTGTATGATCTTCTTGCACTCAAGCGACGCTGAATTCAGACTACTGTTAGAGTAAGCGTGAAGCTGACACCAGATGGAAACCACCAACGCCCTTTCTCTACCAATTTTCCCCCCACTCTTGCCGGGGCTTACCGATCAGACAGGTATTCCACTTATTAGCGATCTTGGTAAACGTCACACTTCCAGATGCCATCAGCACTTGCCTTACTCTATTCTCGAACTTCTTCATACCATCATCATCAACCCGCAAGTAAGCCGTAGCTGTCAGCTCCTTATTTCGCTCGTTCTGGAGCTTCCAACATGCCTCACCGTGACCAGTCGAACCCAGACCACCGGCGTCCAGGGTCATCTGCTGGCGAATCTTCGGCAGAATTCTGACCTCAAATCCGCACATGTTGAAGAGTAGATTCGGATTGTCTTTGGAATAGACGCTCACGAATGACGTATCCCAATCCATGGTCGCTAGGGATCTCGGCAGTCGGTTCTGGATCTCCCAAAAGACCGCGCGCCCCAGATTGACGTCATGCTTGATTCGCCTCATCCTGCAATCTCGCGGCCAGCATTTCTTATTGTTGTAACCGACAATGTTCTCATTGTTAGGATCTGGATTCTCAGTGAGGAATCGCTGGATGAGATCTTTGGCTTCGTCATCGGTGAAGCGGAATAGGATATGGACCTGAAATAACAATACATCTTGGTGAACATGAAGGAATGGAGAATTTACACAGTAGTAATCTCATGGCTTTTTCAAGAAAGATAATATATATTTTTATCCTGTACGTTTCCTCGACCAATGAGACTTATCCTTCCCCTTCCGATAACTAGCCGACTTCAAGTCTAGTGATTATGAGATGAGGAGATACTACTACTCATAATAAACCGATGAAGAGGGCCAATAACAACGACTGCTTGCCAAGAAGCAATATAATTTATGTAATCGTCATATCGTATCATTTATTAAATTATTTTTGTATTACGTTTCAAACGGCTACTTTTGCCGACGAGCACTAGACGTATCAAGGACACTACTTAGTAGTATAAATAAGATTCTTCGCAACTGCTGCAAGTAGCCTACTTTTCCCAACCCTATCTACCTGGTCAACATACCGACAGTACAGTCGAATAGGATGACGTTGCTCGGTCGCCAAATCCGTGAACTGCATGAACTCATTCGGCATTCTAGGAGGTCCGGCGATGTCCGATGCCCTCGTAAGACCGAGAACCAGTAGATCCACCACCAACGCATAGTACCTAATTTCGTGGCGCAGTGACGGAGAGGCTTCTCTCTTCGAGACTTACTGGAATACGAAACTGGAGAACTGAAGGCCTCGAATGATACCATAACCGTTGATATGATTCATATCCTTGAAATTAATGTTAACGTTGTTTTTACCACTCATATAGTCGGCAATGTTATGATCGACAATGAGACGAAGAAGACGATTCAGCAGAGTGAGGTCGATCTTCTCGGCCAGCTTGGAGTATTGTGTTGTTACCTGAAAGGAAGAGGAACAACGTAAACAAACGGGATGAGACGAAGTCGAGGAACATATCTTAGCTTGAAGCGCGGCAATAACCCTGGCAAATGGCCGAAAAGAAACGCTATAGAAAGACAGCCGAGAAACACCACTGGCTTAATCGGCATTATGAAGCACCACTGATACACGAAGCCACAATGGTGCCCAGTTATTACCATCACAAGAGTCTCATTATTGGACGTATCCCACACGTTAGTCATATTATTGACACCGCAACAGACCTTATAGACCAGCAGCGGTGGAGGCTCGGAGTCGGCTGGCTTTACCCAGTTAGGGAATAACATACGTTGATCGGCCTGAAATAGGGAATATTTCTACAACCGTTAGAGTCGCCGAGCATGACCCGATTTTGAAAAGGTGCCCCAACAGCAGATGACGTAGATCAGGTCGAGGCGGCGGAGGACACAGTATAACACTTTATATGGTCGGAAGACAACCGTGAGAACGCACTGTGACTTTTGTCGTATACATTCAACCGAAAAATTTCATAAATTTATACAGAAGACCCTTCAAGTCGAAAGCCGTCATATAATTATCAGGAACTTATAAAATTGATTATACGGAGGAAATTTATGGATTAACGATTGAATAATTATGAGTATCTAGAAAATTCAGGATTTTCCGAACAGACTAATGTCGTTCGCATCTTTCTCACTTCAAGCCAAAGATACTGATCCAAATAAGCATCGGTGATCTTCTCGAGAGGATCGATATCGTATATTGGGACCAAATAAAGGTATTGGTCATTGAACTCGATGGACACCTCCTTGAACGCTCTCATAGTCAGCAAATGCCGCTTAATTCGAGACAAAGCTTCATGAGGATTGTCGTAAGCTTGCTCGATCAAAGACAGCTCCTCCCTGAAAATAATAATTTCCTGGCGCGCAAGAAATTCCTCTCCTCACCTCTGAGTCTGATTAAGCCTCGCCTTCGCAGCATAATTCTCCTTCAGTCTTTCCAAGGCCAAGATGAGCAGCTTCGTATCATGCTTGTAGTTCAGTGGAGGGAACGGTATGGGCGAGAACTTCCTCGATTCCAACCAGTGCACCGTATTAGTGTAGATCGCAACGCCATCCTCACCGCTGATATACGGACCGTCCTTTCGGTAAGCATGCTGCCTCTCTTGCTCATTCTTCAACCACAACCTCGTAAGTCGGCCAAGATTCTTCTTGCAAAGAGTCTTATCAACCGTAGCTCCGCGCTTGATCCTCTCACGGTTATAATAGGTCGAATTTGTCCACCAATCTGCTTTCGCCTTCACATACTTCAGGATCATATTTTCTATCGGCGCCGCCAACCCAGGCACTTTCCACGGCACATTTGCCTTCCAACACCTCCAGGCTTCGGACAAATGCTGAAGAATGGTTCTGGCCTTATTAGCCTTCACGCTCTCGGGCATCATGTCCAGGATATCATGCATTACGGCAGCCCTCAACTCCAAATCAAAGTGAGCTTCGACCCTCTGCTTGGTCACGGTCTTGGCGATGCCCTTCGTAACACGACCTTCAAACTGCCTTGCAAGTAGATTCGACAACCACCTCTCCAATAGAGGAACAATGCCTCTCAGGAAGAACAACCAGACACGCCACATCGGCGCCCAGAACCCACAACCAGGGCCCTTGCCGACCGCACCAGAATTAAAGCGGTAGTAAATCAGATGCTTAAGATCCTTGCACATCCTCACCTGCCTCATCAACCTGTACTTGTAACGGTACATACCCGTAAGCTGGCCCACATGGGAGAAGATGTACTGGAGGCCATCCGCGAGCTGGAAACCGTCAATGTTGCCGAGACGGTACTGCACATTCGAATCCACCACCAACTTGGTTAGTCTCAAGATTTCTCGGCACAGGTGGAAAGCGTTACCAAATCTCGACTTCTTCCTCTCCTTTGTGGTAAGTGTCTTGATTGGCTTGAGGTTGAAGTTGTAATCCAAATGCAAGTATGAAAGATTCTTCCTCTGGATCAACAACGATAGCATATTATATCCTTGCCGGCAGACCTGCAGACCGACCTCAACCCAGTCCAGCTGAGTCCGGTTGAAGAACTTCAGCTTGTGGCACTCGGCGATCAAATTTCGCTTCTTCAGCGACTTCGGCGGTCGATTATGCAACGAGTTGAGGACCCAGCATTTGAGCAATTTCTGGTAGCTAACTCGAACCTTCACCGGATACTCCGGTGGACAGTGCTCCTTGAACCATTCGCTGACCAACGGAATATCTTGTGCTCGACGAGTGCGACCAGAACGCTTGTTGAAGGGGTGGGGCGCCCACAGCAAATCGATACCAGAGGCGGTATCATCGGTGAAGAGGGGAGTTGTGCTCAGGAAAGGATCAACGCCTTGAGGCATGAACACGTCCGAGATATCATACCTGAGAGAGATGATGCGATAGGAGAAGGACTAGAGTTCCACTTTTAAAAATATCCAAGACCAACAACAGGCACACAGGAGCCCACTCTCACGAATCTAATAACGAGCGCTGCGATATATGACACCATACAGTCCCAAAACTGCCGATCGGCGCAATTCGACATGGGAAGAAGCGGGTCATGTAAATTGCCAAGGTTGTGGTGGAAGACCCCACTGTATTGGTGGTGGGAAAGCCAGAAGGCTCGTAAAATTAACAAATATCAGAAAGAAGACACCGAGTCATGTGAAGTATATCGAACAAGTAGTCCAATCATGATCTAGATTTTCCCTCCCTTCTTCTTACTCTCCCTCATCCTCATCTTCAACATCATCAAACATCTTATCATCATCACCCTCATCAGCCTTTTGCATCGGCAAAGGGTTAATAACCGGATCATATACGTACGGTGGCAGATCGGGATCATCTTGCTTCACATAGCAACAATGCGGGGCATGATACTTAGTAGTATACACCGATCGCGGTCGAGAGTTGTAGAGGAAGGGGAAGGCGATACGGTATTCGGTCCTGAAGGTGAAAAATAAAACGATGACAAACGAGGCGAAAAGCTGCCTTACCGAACTTGGTTACGAATAATGATCTTGTTTATATCGTTGAATTCATTCCAATCTTCATCCTCTTCATACATGTCCCTGTACAGGGGTTCGAACTTGGGACCTCCTGGAATGGCCATGTTGAGCGCCTTGGCGGTTTTGAAGGCCTGACAAAAGTAGGGGACACTTCGTGTCACAGATCCTCTCCAGCCCACTCTACAATAGAAACCTTAATATGAAATATTTTACTAGTGCGGAGAACCACATTACGAAAACATGTTATGAGTGCGGATGAGGTATGATATGGAATCTGCTACTAGTGCGAAGCAGGACTACTCATCGTAAAATACAGCAGATTTATACTGCACGACGATTAAGAAACCCCTACAAGATCTCCGTTGCACAAAAACTGTCCCCTCTTACTTCCAAATCAAACAAGTAGAAGTAGTTCCTATCAACAAGATCTGATATAAGCTGTCCAGCCAATCGATACAGCACCGACATCTGGGCCAGAGAGAGGCGCCATTTCTTGTATGATGTACCATTAACCTGAAGAAAGAAAGAAAGAAGGAAAGGTAATAATAATGCCGGACGAGCATCCCAAAAACTCTAAATGGATCAAGGTACGATACAAGTTGATGATTATCGTTGCGGTTTTGCCGTCAAACTGCAGCTGCTTGTCGGAATCTAGTCGATGATAATTTGTATATTATTCAGTTGCAAACGTCACAATTGGCCAGAAGAAGAGCTTAGTACAATTCTACAGGACATCACAGAGCGAAGAGTGAAGGGGCGAAAGTAGAGGGAAAGTTGCCCTGTTATGTGATATTGAGTGATATGTTCAGCGATGAACATCAATGCCTGGAAAATGGGTGGAGTAAGTGACAATGATAGAATTTTAACTGAAATACGGACGACAAGGCTGCTTGTAGAGTTGACAGGGTAAAAGCGAAGATAAACGAAATGACCGCAACCTATCAGAGGGGAGCGGGAAGACCTACTCAACGATACACACCGGAAGAGCCCGTGAATGTCAAGAGAGAAAAAAACGGTAGTTTCAGGGAAAGAAGAAAATTCCAGAAAGAAACAAAAATTACTCTTACCTGTCGGTGACTCGGTGGTGCTTCTCCATCATCATTCGGCATCAAAGGATTTCTATCATAGAACCAATTAATAACTGGCTCATCCTCATCCTCATCAAGTTGCAATTGAACGGGTTCAGTGGGCTCAACGTCCATAATATTATCAGCGTAATCTAGGATAGGCTCCTCATCATCAAACGGCGGAAATCGCATTCGCTTGAAATGCCTTCTATCCCTCTTTTCCCTCCTCATCGCCAGCCACATAGTGCCCCATTGAGCCACATATACCGGCTCAATGACCCTTGGGACGTCAGAGACAAAGGAGATAGCGCCAGTGTTATGATATACCACATTAACCTCTCTCGCTTGCTCCCAGGGCATAGGCATATTCTCCAACAGCTTGTAGACTGCGTGAGGGACGTACCTAGTGAAGATAATACTACCAAATTTCCGCCAAATCTCGCCTACTTGAGGGCACCCAAATACACACGTTTGTCGTGTCGGAACTTCTTCTGACTCATATTGCCATGATCTTTAATAATCTTACGGATGGTTTCGGGAGGCATATCGGGCTTCTGCTCGGCACCCTGAAAATAGCATCGATGATAACGAAGCCTCATATTCCCATTGAGAGTGTTCCAGTACTATTTACGACTGCTAATGTTCTTAACACGTGCAGTTGAATGCAGTCAAGACAATCCCATCCACAGTAGACGATCGTCCTATATCTTTACACAATCAGATTTCAGTACGTACGTAAACACTATAATAAGCATTCTAAATAACGCGCGCCACAAAATAGTCACCTAGAGCTTCCGAATTACCAATGCGCCACCAGCTTGAGCTCCTCCGAATCTTCGCTTATCAGAATATCGTTTCTGGTTCAACGCCTGCCACTTTCGGGCCTTCTCGTCCATAATATCTTCTCGGCTTTTACCGGCCGGCACAACCCCTTGCATCGGAACCGGCGCTCCATTTGGCAGAGTCGATCCCATCATAGGGGGAGGTGGAGGCGGCATGGGGAATCCTGAAAGATATTTTTGAGGGAAAACAGCAAAGATATTTTTGAGGTTAGATTGAGGTCAAGTACCTGGAGGAGGAGGCATCATGCCGGGTGGTGGTGGAGGCATCATCCCCGGCGGGGGAACAGGGGGCTGTCTCCCGGGGTCCATAACAGCTCAAATACTGCAAAAATATCTTAGCTTCATGCGTGCACATACCACCTCAACCTCAAAATATCTTTCCGAGCCCACTACTCTTACTGTTTCATCAAATAATCAAATTCTAAATCCCAGATAATCGATTCCACACCGGACTTTTACATGCAAAATATGGCTCTATAATCGATTAATGACTGTACAGTTTATTTATTTTAAAGGGAGACCTACTATATCTAAATAGAGGCCCTTCCAACGCCGTGTTAAAGGATTTCCAAAAAGCGCGCGCCATCGTAATCGATATATTTCGGCCGTCTGATCATCATTTCTCCAGTGAACAGTTTACATGTAATGAAGGGAGGCCTCACGGCTACACGAAAGAGGTTGGATGAGGTAATAAAGTCACTCGCCAGGAAATTACCCGGTATTGAAGGTACCTAGCAAATATCTTTCGGAAGCGAGTCGGAAGCCTGAGAAAACACTTAGCGTCCGAGAGGTAAGATATATTCGCTTCTATCCGATTTAGATTCAATTCCATATTTTGATTATAATTGCTTCGTTCTTCTATTGTTTATGGTTCAAAACTTTTCGCACTCCCTCGCACATTAAATGGCTTTATAACGAAAATTTCAGTATAAATTTTGACACAATAGCATACCTTGTAAAATTCCTTAATTTCTTTTTTATCAAGTTCTCTCGATTAATTACTAATTATTCGTCATTTCCATGCCACTCTACTGTGTCTCCTCGAACATGCTTCAAAACGATCTCGTTCTAGTGGATTTTGTTAATGATAGTAAACGTACATTGATTGTATTTCACAGTGAATTTTTTCGGTATTCCTTCCGGAATGAGTTTGGGCGAGTTGTTCAATAAATTGATTCCGTTGCGTAATTTCACCACGAGTTGTTCGCCGCTTTGACTCATCGATTTCGATACAAAAACCGCTTTTTCTATCAGATTCGTCGGTCTGTGCTTGAGTACGGGTCAGAGGTAAACGGCAAAAGTCTGACCAAGCAAGAGAGGCACAGGATCAAGGGAGCTTTCAAAAGTCTGGATCTCGACGAAGACGGTTTCCTTTCCGATGAGGACTTAGCCATGTCCATGAAGGCGGACGGCATTAAGGTAGTAGTTTTGGAATCGTATTGCCTTAGTATATCTCGATTACTAGTAGCAAGTGTCAGTTGTCGATGCCGAGGAGGTGGTGTTCGCGTAGCACCGTCAGATGCTGCTAGAATGGATGCATACCTTTCCGTACAGCAATTTATTTCTTGCGAAAGTCGGACTGCAATACGAATGCAATTCTATGAAGCCAGATGGCTCCTTGATTAGTCTGTGTGCTGTCTTCACAACCTCGCAGACGCCAGCAAGTCAACCTCGCGAGAATCTTTAGGTTAACGATAAAGCTCTGCTCGATATGATGTGGGAGGCATCAGAGATTCACCCAGTGTCAACAATCGACCTCGATTTGAATCTTAAGAAGCCGAAGCTCTCATTACGGGATGTACAGCTCCTGTAAGTCTCTTTTGCCGCGAATGACAACTGTTTTTTGACAGGTTCGTTCGAGGGAAAAATGACAAGTCCGGTCGGCAGCCAAAGCGGCTGTATGTGTATATTTTATACCGAGTTATGGATCCTAAGGCCCTCACCTACGCTAGGCGATCATCGAGGCGATTTGCTGGAAGGATGAAGAAAGGATTACAGAGGTAACAAGGAGAACGTTACAACTGAACCCAGCGGGAGAAACTATTTTTTATATGTGTCGAGAAAGAGGATATCTGCTTGTGGTAGACTTCCCGGAAGGAAGCAAAAGCCTTTGTCAAAGTTCTTGTCGACCTTTTTCAACCCACCAACATTATAGGGCTCATTTTCGTAAGGTTCTATTAGTAAATAATAGAGCCTCCTCGGGTGCTTAGTTTCCACCGAGTTCATTTTTGCATATCAGAGATCAAGTCTTGGCTGCAGCTGCACTATCGGGGTTGTCGAGGCGGCAAACTAAAGCCAGCAAACTTACCGGTGATGATGTATTCTCATTTTTGTATCCGATAATGTCAACGGAAGATTTACACAGGTAGGGAGGGGGCAAAAGATACTCGCCAGGTTGATTGACGAACCTACTTGTGGAGTGGTGGAGCTTAGTTCTATGTCTCGTATTAATTAACGTTTTGGGTATTCATGGCGCCTTCCAGCAGTATGACTCCTTCGAAGGGTTTATTGCTTTATCGTTGAGACTCAAAGGCGGTTCGTGCTTAAAAAGTCGAGTTGGCTTTTGTGATCGAGGATTCCTCATCTTTTTCACAAGTAGTCATCTGTCATCTCATAAGCTTGTTGATTGAGTCAACGAAGTCGTAAAAATGGGCATAATTTTACTCTCCCATATCAGTAGTCGACGTTTTCGTTCACCTTTTCCTCAGGTACATGACAAGGCTTTTCCCGAATCACCTTCGAGACGTCGTCACCTTCGACACATCCAAATCAAATGAAGCAGCAGTAGCAGCAGCAGCACCCGGAGTTGACGAGTACCTTCGTGTCGGCTCTTTGACGTTAGCTCACTTTCATGATCGTCGTTCGCTTCGTGACTTATCGTCTAGAAGTTATCAGAACTCCACTTCTGCCATTCTGTACTATTAAATTATGTATGTTAATACCATCCCATTAATTATCTCTGCTACTGTACTTTGCTCCACAGTTTTTCAAGTGTAGATAGTATAGTAGATGATTCGTACTGCAGCAGTGGTCTTTTTAAGTCGTCAAGCTGACAACTTATCAACTTGTACTTGGCGCTTTCTTTTTATACCATATTTCTCTCCAATCTTGATTGAACGTACTTCAGGGATGACTTTATAACAGCAAGCCATTTCGTGCAGCTCTTCAAGTCTCGCCTGTGGAACAGATGCGGCCTCAACTTGGCAGATCGTCGTCATCAACGGCCGCCGATACCAGTAAAGCTCATACCGACATTTCCTCAAATCCATTATCTTTCCACAGGTACCCCCGAGAAGGATAACTGCTCGGGAGAAGTATCGCGAGTACTGCGCTGAAATAAGGCAATTTGACCACGAGGAGCGGCTGCTAGCTCATCTCAATGTGCGTGCGCATGCGTGCAGAACTTGCACAATCAAGTTGAGCTTCTTGTCTATAAGATAAAACCGCCACCGCCGTTAGAAGCAATTGAGTCACATGGTAGACGGAACACCATTGAGGAAGAATCTAAGGTTGAAGCGTGTATCTCGTATCCGAGCTTAACTCGGGTATTTTAGATACTTTCCGCGACAGAAGCCGCGCAGCCAAATAGTGGTAAGCAGTTTCCTATTGGAGTTGTTCAATAACACAATATGATTGATTCTTTGTATCACAACTAACCTTTTTATTTACCTTTTGTGCACTAATTTAGGAGGCTACGGCGACTTAGTACATAGTCTGCCAGTGAGTTATCAAACCCACTAGTAAAGTGTTATATAAGCGAGTACTGATTGTTTCTGCTTCAAAACTTTCAATGTACTCTCACAGATCCACTTGTGTGAAACATTTTTCCATCTCAAATGTTGTTTTATAATTGTTGGAGTTTCATTGTTTTTCAGGCGCGCAAGAATATTCCAAGCCTAAGGTGAAGATCACAGTTGAGGGAGAGAATCTTAATACAGCTCCTATTGTCCGGTAAGTTACTTGCTTCGCTCCGCTGTACCAGTATAACATTTTTCAGGATGATACGACGCCTCGCTGCAAAGCACCACATAAGTCTGGGTGAAATGGAGCACATTCATAATGAGTTTGCTAAGTATGATGCTGACCAGAGCGGCACCATCTCAAAAGAGGGTAGCAGCGGCGAGAGCGGTATGAGATTGAAGTTCACCTTTCAGAGTTCCTTGCGTTACTGAAGAAGGTTCTTCGAGTGTCCGGCGATGGTGTCGATGAGGCCAGACTTGATCGAGCATGGCAGAATGTCCGGTCCAAGCGGAAGGAAGAGGCATCTTTGGAAGATTTCACCATATGGTGACGGATTTCTAGTGTTAGCACATCGTTCTTGACTAAAGCTCCTTTAAGGAGCCTTCTTAACTATCTACGACGAGTGCCATCGATATTGTTCCCGTATTAGTATTAATAAGTAATCGACGTGATCTTATTTTTCATTTTTTCATATTTACGGGGTTAACGAAATTTTCCCACATAAATTTTCCCAATCAGGTACAAAACGCACTTCAAGACGGCGTCCGGTGTTGCGAAGAATGAAGGCATGGACCAAGTCCTGGGGCTCACCATGCGATCAGCTTGGACCCACGATAACGCTATTGATGTCGCTCACTGGTATATGCAATGATTACTTGTGGGAAATATGGTATTATTTAGGCACCAAAATAGTCAGCCAGCGAGGGCTTCACTACGCAAGGTAACACTACTGGTATTCATTTATACCATATTTCTCTCTAATCTCAGCCCAGTAGCCCCCAACATGCCTCTAAAAGCTTTGTAATGCGCCGACGTGACGCAGCTGTGATGAGGCAGTCTGGTGGTCGCCTCGATAGCTAGTAGCATTCATGACTCCTGTTCCTCATGTTGTTCACATTTGACCGGCTTGAGTTGGGGGGCACATTTTTTCCTATCTTTGTTTTAACGGGAATAGGTTTTTTCATCACTTTATTTCATATAATATAAAATATAAATTATATTTGCTTCTTAATGCTCTAATGAAATTATTATTATTATCAACTTGATATTATTGTTGATAACGTTCTTAATAATCATTAGTATCCACAACCGGCTGTTACTACCAATGATATCTATTAGTAATTGTACTAAGATATTATGATAGGCTATAACTAATAATTTTCGCTGATGTCGTATTATTCAACTTTTATCATTTATCATCTCCTTTATCGTCAGGCATTCCACATCTAGATTGAATGCTCCTTGTTATATCTCCCTATTTGTTGTAGCCCTCTTATTTTCATTATGATGTTCCGCGGTATCGGCAAGAAGGCTGTCTGGGGAGTAGCTCGACGACCACCAGTCACCACTACTGTGGCTACAAGAATTCATCAGAGGCCTCCAACGATGGTCGATCAAGGGTTCGAACCTGCGCCTCTCTCTTCGGTACGGTGGCTCTCAGATACCTGTCGAAGGCCTTCTGCTCCTCGTCTGCTAATCTAGGTGCTCCCAAGCTCGGGGAACTGGACCCGGCTGCCCCCAACTTTCATAATTCACTAAAAGAAGTACGGTGCGCATGCGTGCAAATCTCATACCGACTTTTCCTCTAATAGGTCTTAAATCAGAGTGATCAAGTCTCCTCTCTTCCACTTGCTGATCGTCTCCAACTGCTCACCGCCATAGTTCAGCACGGCAAATATGATGCATCCTCACCTGAGATCAAACAGCTGCTCGACAGTAAGCCCGAATCACCATGAACTATTTCATTGGTCTATCTTTATCTTGCAGTAGTTGTTGTAGCTTTCAATTTTACTACTAGCAGTGGCGAGGGAGTCAACGTGGAACAAGTCCGGGTGGGCTGATTTTCCTTTCCAGTACTTCTCGTTCTTGGAACGTGTGTTTCAAGAGTCCAAATCTTCATTCTATGTTTACAGTGGGAACTCTTTCCGATCCCACAGGCGAGCTGGCCCCCTCAAGCCGGTTATCTCCTAGTTTTATTCCTCTAATATTTTTCATATACCTTTTTCGCAGGTACAGTGTCAGAGGCTCGTGATGGTTCATTGACCACGTCGGAGGACCTGCTACATCTCTCCTGGGTTCTCTGTGGTCTAAAGCAAAAGGACGCTCTACGTAGCCTCCTGCCCGTTATTAAACGTAAGTCTATTACTTCCTACTAGTCGCTTCATCCCATGCTCCGCTTTCCGATGCGGCTTATACCAGCAGATCTTACTGAGGACTTACTATAACTCGGGATGGTAATTTCTGTACTCGATATCACACTTTTCTACGAAAATGTTATTATTTGTCTCATCTTTTCCGCATAATTAATAGTGATACGGCATCGGCTTACTCCAGACTATCTCTGCTCCCTTTCCGTCCGGCTGTGTAACCGGGTCGCGAGCTTTGAGGGTCTAACATACTTGTATCTAGTTTGCCAACGTTCCTCGTACTGTGGCTCATACTTTCAAAGTCCGTCTATCCACCAATAATACTGTCCAACTTTTATAGGTAATATTCAAGAGCCAGAACTACTTGCCTATGTCATGCATTATCTACGCATGTCGGATGCTAAGGGTGAACTGGCAACCCATGGTGAGTGTCTGTTATACTAGTATTACTACATACCGACTTTTCCTCAGATTTCCGCACCATTGACCCTCTAGTGTCCCTCTGCACCGCCCAGCTGGATCAGCTTAGTGACGCTGGTGTTCGACTGCTCCTTGGCGAGCTGGCTGCGTGCAACTTCGCCACAAAAGCCGGTAGAGAATTTTTGGAGAGGTGAGGGGCTCTCGTTTGATAGGAACGTTAGTGGCAATTGGCGTATTAATATATTCTTATTGGTAAAATTCATCGTATCTTATAATTCAATGGATAGTATATATGGAATATTGCTATTCACTACTAGTGAACTTCTTATATAGTAAGTTGTTGCTATGAAACTATTTTACTTGATTTATAATATTTATATTACATTCGTTCCTATAGTACCTATGGCGACTTAGACCGTCATCCGATGCCGCCTTACCTTTATTCGAACATCTCAACTATTTCTGCATATTGCTTTCTTAGGACAACACCTTCACTCGCCTCGGGTCTCTCCCCTCGTCTGACCGAGCTTGATCAGCCTTCCATTACCGTCCTCGGCGCCTTGACCGCGGCTGCCAAACCCGTCACTGATGAAGAGACGGCAGCTGTCGAAGCCATCAGCTCGGCTGCTGTTTCCGCCGACCTGACCGACTTAACGTTTTCAACTTTAATTGGGTGCCTTAAGATAAGCGAGATCACTGGTTGTCGGGGTCAGCTCGCCCTCAAGCTCTACGATCGCGCTTTGGAGCTCTCCAAGGAGGCCACCTATGAGCAGGCAGTCGCAATGGCACCGGAAGTCTGCGGCAAGGAATGGCCAAAACCCGGCCGAGAGGCGATGGTTCAGAACTGCATGGCGGTCATGAAGAAGGAACTCATCGACGGCTTTATCAACTTGGACGGTCGATTGCCAGACTTGGCCCTCTTGTCCGAGCTTCTGTGGATCTCTGGTCGCCGTGACCGCGTGACGCTTAAGAGGATATCGGACAGAGTTAGCCGGCCAGAGATCAAAGAGCAGGCCATCGCTCAGGGCTTGGCGCCGTTCGATTCCGCTGGTCATGCCGGTATCACTTCGATCATGAAGGCCTTCACAACGCATGCGTTCTGGCATCCGGGCACAGTAGAGGTCATCAATGAAGTGCTGACGAGTCCAAACTGCTGGAGCAAGCTCCGGGACAATCGCACACAAATGGCTCATCAAACCGCGCTGTAAGTCTCCTCAATTCCCGCAATCCATGGCCCTTCCCGCAGGTATCTTTTGGGCACGCAATATTACAACGAGGAGGTTATGCGTCCGATGGTTGATGACGTCACTAGAAGTGTCGCAGCCTGCGGATTTTTCGGCGGTCAAGGTCGCTTCGTCTACTACGGCGCCATCACCTTCGTAGGATTCTTCGTCTTACCAGTTCTACTTTTCTTCATTCAGGCCCTAGGAGAACTCGGTTACCGTCATGAAGGTTTCGTCAATGCCGTTTACGAGTCTGTTCGTGACTGCTTCTCCCGTGGCCAGTGGGACAGCTTCTTCAACGGCGACGCACGCTTCGAAGATCAACGTTTGCAGGCCATCATTCACACACTCTACGGACTCACTCTACTCGGGTAGGAGTCATTCTCTCTTGTATGTTTTTCGTGAAAACCGACACTGCAGAGTGTCGGTTTCAGGTTGAGTGATTACTTCATCTTCACGCTACTAAATATCACCGTCGAATGTATTGTAATATTAATCCTTCAGTTCATCTCTCTGACTACAGTTGTCATTCTCGCCTTGCTCCTGATACTCACGCTGTACTACGAGTTCTCCAATGAGATTAGCTAGTACCGAGAAAGTCTGGGAAATTACGATTGCGTCCGCCTGTGATGGATGAGAGTATTTGTATGAGTTATGTATTTTCCTGTCTGTTCTTCAATTCGTTAGTTTTCCAAAACGCTGGAAAATTTTACAAAAAGTTCTTATCATATCAGCAGCCGTTTCGATATTATAATCTTTCCTACCATTTCAGAGAGTACACCCGGTCAGACTGGAATCTAATACTCGACGGTTTCTTCGGTATGGACGGCCTCGAGAATTGGATATACGACCCTTCCACCTTCAAGTATCGTCAAGTGGTCCTGATCGCTCAAACAGCAGATGAAGAGACCATGCAGAAGCTTTCTCCGAAGGTGAGGGGTACTGCGGCGGATATAAGTGTACTTCTGCAAATCTGCGACGGAAATCGACGGAATTCTTAAACCGATTGTAGATGTAATGCGTGCTCAGGCGAGATGTGCTCTTGAGAGTATTCGATCAAACTTCAGCAGCTTCGATAGAAATGGTGATAATGAAGAGTCCAGAAGGTAAGATAATAATACCGTATTTCCGCCAGGTAATGTGTCGTTAGATCCCGTGAAGTAGCCGAATTTGCTGAACGTGTGAAGAAGGCCTGTCCGAATATCATCTCAGCGACCGGCGTTGAGGTTGGCATGTACCGTGTCGACATGCGTTTTACCATACCAAAGGAGACTGCTGCCGAGCTACTAGAAGGAGAAGGTAAGTTGACCTGTCAAAATTGGAGAGAAGATCCTTGATTAGGAGCCGAGCTGGATTGTGATTTTACTGTTGGTGTGCCTTATCGTTCTAGGACGCAATTGCTCCGCAACTCGAAGGGAGAGTTTCAGTACTCTAAAGGATCTGCCAAGTAAGCGGCCGTCGAATAATCCGATATCGTTATTGGGACACATGCGGCAAACAAGCGATGATGAAAAAACGAGAAGAATTCTTGTATGATGCATTCGATCTGAAATTCACGGAAAATTTCGGCCCTGGAAGTCTAAGGGGAGCATCAGACGCTCGGGGAAGGATTCCACGGGTTTCGTCAGGAGGCTCTTTCACTGCAGAAAATACACAAATCGCGTTTAAAAGACGTTTTGAAGATCGATGAGGTCCGCCTTAGGTTAGGAAACGAGTAAAGTTGTGCGCTCGAGCCTCTAATTGACTCGTCTTTTGTAGGTTCAGCGATGCTCAAGTATCGAGATATTCTGGCTGGGATGCCGTCTATCCCGTTACTGAGTTTGAAGCCGCTGAGATGGCTGCCAGTCCGAGTGATGACCTTATCAACAGCTGGCTCAAGGACTTGACCAACACCGCTGTGTGGAGAAAATCTCCTTCGAAGATGCTACGGCCATCCCACCCGAAGGGAAGTCGGAGGCCCCTCATGAGACAGAGCGAGTGACGGAGCGTGCGGCCCCGCTGCCTCCGATGCCTCCTAGAAGGGTGGTTACTCCCCCACCTCCTCCTCCACCACCGAGGCATTGAGTCATGCTATTCAACTTCTCAACTTGTCTTTATTAATTATCTGTAGAAAACACACCATAGAGCTTCTGTCGTTTCTGAAAGAGAGATGAGAGGTTTCAGTATTGTCAACAACTGTCTTGCTTTTGTTACAGTTTCAAGAATAACATCCTGGCCCGCTGCGGTAAGTCAGGCTTAGTGAGCTCACTTGCTCACCGACAACTGACTAGGCTCCTCCCCCAGTAGAAGTATTCGAGGGGTCCGCCATCAACCCCCAGAGGTCATGTTATGTGACGGTCGTACTTTGTGACTTACGCGATGTCACCACTTTAGCATCAGCAAGTCGGTTCTTGATTCACCGACTCGGTAACTTGATTGAAGAAAGCTTCGCTGTGCTTCCATCGTAACCTTCGTCGAAGACGAGGACATTTAGTCTACCCCTGACGATTTTCAGTAACGTTAACGAATCCTTCGAACTCGAAACGTGATCCGCACATTACTGATCACGCTCGAAGCATATACTTCCGCGCGAATGGGGGCTGGTCATTACTATGTGTAGAGAGACATTATGGGCCGATGGTATTTCGTAACAAACTTGTAGCCACAGCGGGAGCAAGCCACTCGTTTTCTGGTGCAAACCCAACAGTCGGGACATTAGACGAAGAAGGATTAACCATCAGAAAATGTCAGAAAACGGGCACGAGACAATCACACCTACTCGACTGAGCTCATGAAAAGCCTCAAAAAGTAGTACTACTTAAGCGAAAATCATCCTGCGGGAGTTACTTCATCCAAGACGCGTGTTCCTGCCGGAACGACGCGGTGGGCAAACGTTTCTCAGCACCGGCCAGTGTGAAGGGAAGCATCGAAATACCAAAGTTAAGAAAAGTATAGCTATCAGCCAAAAAGATGGAGCATCCGCGTCGCAAGGACACGTACAGGGTAGAGAAGCAACGAGGTTCGGCGTCTCAAGCTCAGTTTAGAGCGCGGAGTGCGAGCCAGCCAACCCCCTCTGGCTGCAAACTGGGAGGACTTCCAGAGTAAGGGTAGTGTCAACATCACTGAAATTTGCCATGACCGAAGAGACTTGATGTTCAAGGGTGTGCCACGACTACAGGAAGACGGCAGTAATCCCTACGAGGCCACGGAGAAGACGAGTACAAGTCGTTTAGTGCGGCCGGAAGTTCGATACTCATTCCTCGCCATGTGAGACGCGTGGCGTGCGTTCACGTGGATCCGCCCGCTACCCACTCCACTGTTTGATGACTTTAACTCCCAGTTTGAAACAGTGAACCTTTTACTGATCGGTTCCCTGAGCTCCAATAACTGTTTAGCGAGTGAAAATACTTTGGAACTCGCCAACACCCCACAAGGGTGAACCTTATTCTGCGTACAAGCGCAACGTGCGAAATGAACCTATAGCGAATAAAGCAGCTATGCTAGCAGTGGCAGGCCCACACAGGTAGCGGACGCCCGCGACACGCGTTTGTCGCACGCGGTGACATGACGCCTCGGTGACGCCACTTCCGCAGTCTCCTTTTGTAGCCGTTCTCTTAAGCTTTTATCCGCAACCCTTCGGTTGTTGTGTTCGGGCATCCAACTCTAGCTAATTCCGCTAGCTCGCAATAGTTTGATACCTAAGAACATGATTCGTCCGATCTCCTGCGTCTTACTCTGGCTGCACGTCGTCTGGGCTCAGCAGTGTAAGAGACCTGATGCCTTTTACAAATATGAAGGTGAAGTGGCGCATGGACATCCGTTGTGTTACACAACGGGATGAGGCATACACAACTTGTGTATCGAGGTGGATTGGTCGGCCTTCAACTGTCAAGGTGTCGTTGTGGCCGTTGCTAGGTGCCTCATTCCGAGGCGCGGTGCCCTAGGCTGGTTGCACCTCCGAGAAAGCAGGTATAATCACTATGAACTCAAAAATGACGCATCAAGCAAAAGTGGTTACGATTTCTTGATCAATCGAACGGCGAGGCTTTGTTCGGCACCACTATATTTTGGTACTGGGGATCTCACCGAGTTCGAATATGATCAGAAAAGGGGTGTGTTGGTTACCACTATTAACAACACTTCACATACTATGATTGCTGGTAGATGCCCCAAGTGGCCTTCTCCTAATGAGGAGGTATGATATATTTAGCGCTTGCGTAATTGCAGTGATTTTATGGATTTTATGGAGATGGTAGCTAATGGTATAGAGCTAATACCTTATTATCTATAGTTATGATCAGATTAGAAAACTGATTGATGGCGTTTTAATGCCAGTAAATCGTTATCAGACTTAATGTTAGTAAATAGTCGTTCCGTGTAGGAACCCCAATATTACAAGATTAGCTGTATGTGATGTGACCGATTACTTGTTGACGAATAGCTACGATGCCTTGTATGAGGCTTTGAGAACGCTTTATACTTAGGGTTTTTTTATTGTTACTGTTGCTCGGTCAACCATTATCACTACAAGCACTAGATGAGCGATCATCCATCTGGCAGAGCTAGTGTTGAGTTAGAAGAAGACGAAGCCTCGGTTCACGGTTCCGTCCATAGTCAGCCCGAAGCCGTACCGCAACAGTAATCATACCCGGATGTGGTTTACCAGATTGGATCTGGTGACTCGTAAGTAATCCATATTTTACGAGAATCTTATCATCCTACTCCACAAAGGACTATCATGACTCTTGACGGATGGTATTCTTCCTACTCGTTCACCACTAAAGATAGTCGATGATAGTCTGTGGAGAATTTACCGAGGTTACTGTTATAGGTGGCCTGGTGCTCACTACTCAATGTCTCTCAAATCGGAACTTTGACTCGCAATTTTCTTTGGATTTGGTCACTTCATCATCTCGTATGGATAAGTGTAGTGCAGCCAGAGGCGGTTAGCTGGCTCGCACTCCGCGCTCTAAACTGAGCTCGCGACGCCGAATCTCTTTGCTTCCCTACCCTGTACGTGTTCTTGTGATGCGGATGCTCATTTTTGCTGATAGCTATACTTTTATTAACTTTGGTATTTCGATGCCTTACTTCACACTGGCCGGTGCTGGGGAGCGCTTGCCCGGCGCGTCGACCAGTCGAGTAGGTGTGATTGTCTCGTGCCCGTTGTATCTCTTTATAGTACTAAGCTGACATTTTCTGATGGTGAATCCTTCTTCGTCTAATGTCCCGACTGTTGGGTGTGCACCAGAAAACGATTGGCTTGATCCCGCTACGGCTACAGCATGCTCTTCCCCCGGGAATCGCGAGTCGGAACTGATACATCCTTTTCAGCCCCTATAATGAGTGGTACAGTTGCTATTTTATTGGGTTTGGGTGTCGAGCCTTGAAACATAAGACGCCTTCGATCTGAATCACATTGTAACTAAACCTTTGTCAAACATGAATGCTTATTGTCATTTTTGGGGAAGACATTGTTGCTTGAAAATTTGTCAAACTTGCTCGGGAATTAACTGTAACGAGCAATATAAAATAGTAAGTATAATATGAGATGTTACATTTGAAACATATAGAGATGGATATGTGAATTGCACATTGTGCAACATTACATCTGATAGCGGCTCAAGTTATTGGGGAGAGCATCACAAATGGTCCTTCTGGCTCGCAGCGATCTGAAGACTTTGAGATCTGAAGACTTTAAGATTTCCACCACTCTGTCGATGTGTGGCTGCAATCGGTTGGGAGTGGCATCAGCATGCATCTATTCATAGGGTCACCGTATTAGGTTGTTAGTTATCTTTCCTGATTCCTCACTTTCGCAACTCAAAGGATGTTGAGCACGAACTCCTATAACACCTGAGAAAGTGCGAAGTTTTGTGCCTGAGTTCATTCCTGGACTCCAGAGTCTGGAGATGAAATATTCAGCCATTCCTGACGGTGCCAATGGGAGTACCAATAATGCTTGTGGTCTCTCATATCCATGGTTGACATCACTGGAGCTACGCTCTGGCTCACAACACGGGAGGCGGTATGGTTGACAGAAGCACATTCATGAGCGTACTCACAGGTGAGAAAATATGCCTCAGAACATGACCACGAAATGGTCTAGATGGCAGTGAGCCCCACCATGAACCAATCCACTTAGTTCACTGTCGTTTACGCGGGTTATGTGGGTGACTACTTTACTACTTTCAACACTAACAAACATCAACCAATGCGAAAAAACGCAGTCTTATGTACCGATACGGTCGACCTATAATTTCTCCTCGAGCCGCGCCGCCTGCACTTTAGCAATCAACTTCTGAACCTCTCCCCAGTAGTCAGACCACTCAGGAATGATCCGTCTCGCCATCTCGGTCTTGGGTTCCTTAGTTAAAGGATTCTGGCACAAATCGATGGTCTTAGCAGTTGCCTTGGCCTCCTCGCCACACCATGTCTCGCACCAAAGCCAATCAGCCGGCAAGGAATAAATATGAATCTGATGCTGAGCGTAGTTCGGCAAATCCTGGTCAAGATTGGCCAAAGAGTTTGGGTCTTGAGAAAGCTGGTTGTAAACTGCCCTCAAAGAGTCACCGGCACCAGTCTTCCTAAACCTTGCAAGATCAACCACGAAGAGTGCTGATATATGATACGGTCGGCCGGCAAGATGGTTCAGCCAGTAGCCCTGTTTCCAGAATCGGAATCCTTCCGTGGACGGGTTCGTGTCGCCCATAGGAGTGAAGCCGTAGACCTTCCCTTGCAGGTCCATATCCCACAGCTCCCTCACGTCAGCACGCACGACTTGATCAGCATCTATGAAAATTATGCGATTGACGCTAGGCGGGAAGAGGACGTCCAAGAACAGAATCTTATAGGCCCAAATCAGCCTTTGCTTCTCGGATTGCGGATTGAGCCAGGTCGGCCATTTATACGTCACAAAACGATATTCGAAGTTGTACTCCTCAGCGAGTTGCGGAATGAACTCTCTGAACTGCGGGGAGAGGAATTGATCAACAAACCAGAAGCACAGTTTGCTTGTCGTGTGGTTCCGGACCGATAAGATCATCACCGCCAACAGCTGCTCGTAGAGGTGACCGGACGCGACCGTGAAAATGTGTATCGGGCCGTCATCATCCAGATTGTCGTCTTGTTGGTCATATATCATCTCCCGACTCATTTCGGGTTTCAACCTCAACTTCACTGGGTAAGATGGCATCATAAATTTGTTAACATCCACAACGTTGGTTCCCATCGCCTCGTAGACCTCTCTCCCCATCGTATCGGGCTTCAGCTGTATTGAATATCTTCCTGGATTGGCGAAGAGTTGGTAGTATCCCAGATTTCGTATCACCCAAGTTTCAGCAAGTGGCTTGGAGGTAAGGTCCAGCAGCTGCAACTGAGCACCGTCCGCAGGCCCCCTCGGATGGCCATTAGCATCGACATCATACGACTGACCCTCGACGTACAACTGCTTCAAAACATACCTGACAGGATGATGATACGCGTTGCTCCCCACCAGACTTACTGGGCTTCAACTATTTCTTCATCTGCCGGAGTTATTCTGATATTGTCCATATCAACTCTCCCCTTGCGACTGCTCACTTGCCAGTTCGGCAACACATCCATCCCCAGTGTCAAGGTGTTCCTTGAGGGCTCCAGGATGAACTCTGCCGCCCCTCCTGCCGTAACACTTCTATGCCAGCTCTTTAAAGGGTACTCTGAATACTTGTCCTGCGGTGTCAGGACCATTCGAGCGCCAAAACCGTCCAAGACGTCATTCAGATATTTAATCACCATCAAAGCGCTCCTACCAGAGTCGGTTAAAGGATCAATACTGGCCACCATCTCCAATACTAAATTCCCGCGCGCCACTAAATTGAAAGCCGCCAGTGGGGTATTTTTAAACGACTTTTGCAGCCCTTCCTCCATCACTTCTCGATGAGGATTCTCAACAGCGGCAATTGATTGAACGAAACTGTTCGCCACCGCGCACGCCAATGGCCCCAAACTTCCGCAATTTCCCTGCTCTGCCTTGTACGACCCGAAAAGTGCCTCCACGAACTCCTCTAAAATTGGCTCAACCTTGGCTACGTCGAGCTCAAGCTTCTTCCCATTGACAATCATCGTCACTTCCGCAGCATCACTCACCCCAGCCGCATGAATGAGCTCTC
The DNA here is from genome assembly GCA_013115145.1 of Perkinsus chesapeaki. Taxonomy (NCBI): domain Eukaryota; phylum Perkinsozoa; order Perkinsida; family Perkinsidae; genus Perkinsus; species Perkinsus chesapeaki. The sequence continues at coordinate 43,115 of JAAPAO010000050.1, forward strand.
GAGCAGCCTTCATGGCATCGTCCGATGGAATCTTGCCACACTTGCTCATCTCGAAGTTCCTCAACGCATCGAAGCTGTCCACACATCCCTGCAGCCTGCTATTAGTTGCGTCATCGGCTCCTAAAACTGTCATGATAGCGCCGGGGCGACCCTCCAAAAATTTTCCGATTTTTTTAACAACCTCAATTTTCGACTCCACATTCTCCTTTCCACCGCCGACCACCACCATAACATGTAGCGGCGTCTCTACAGTTCCAGCTGCCATCAAATGCGTCACGCGCCCCAAAATTCTCATCGGCAGCTGAACTGTGCTCTTCTCGTCGGTTTCGTCGGTGAATAATGCCGGATGATAGACCGAAGACAAGTACTTGACGCTTTTCTCGGGGAAAATAATCTCCCTTATGACGTCGTTAATCTCCTCATCTTCACTGTCCATATTCTCGTCCTTCTGTTTTTCAACATGTCTGGTGTACCATGCAGCTGCCAATGCCTGGAAATCCTCCCCAATAAACACAGCAGTGTCCGCCAAATTCTCGCTCACCAACCCGTTCACCACGACGCTCGGAAAGGGCAGACCCTTCGTCGCGGCCCACGCCTGTCCTCTCCTGACTATCTCCGGAACATCCTCTCCACTTTCCGGGAGTTCCTCCAGCAAGACATCCTCACAGATCTTCTCGATGCTTTCAATCGTCATCACATCCTCTTCATCACCGTTTGCCGCCCGCACCAGCCCCGCCAGAAACTGCCGAACCTTCTTCATATCTTTCTTACGTCCGCTCCCATAAACTTCACCGAAACACTCGGCGGCTCGCGCCCCCTCCGGCGTTCTTGTATCCGGCACCAGCGCTATCCTCGCTGGAAACGGCTGTGTCATTAGCCTGCCGACCGTTTCCAAGACTTGACTGCGATCAGATAGATCAATAAGAAAAATGATATCGAAAATAACTCTTTTTAGCGGAGCGATGCCTCTATGACCCATCATCAACATCTGAATGATGATATCCAAATCATCTCCCCAGCGGCTCGTTTGCGGATCTTTCAGAACATTATAAACATACGCCGGTCCGACGCCATCCTCCTCCTCCACAGGTCGCCATTCCAACCGACCAGCAGACGCCACACGTGTTGCTCCTCTGACCATCTCTGCCGCCGCTGCCTCCGACATTCCAAGTACAACTAGCTCCTCCACGGCCAAATAAATCGGCATCAGCTTCTCCATAATCGGATGAAGCTTTATCATATTTTCATCCATAGGTTCGCCCGAACTCAACAAATACGCTCCGGCCTGGGGAACCTTTGCAAGCTCAGCCACTTGCTCTTTGGCCGCACTGCTCACTGTCGCCTCGCTCAGTTCGACGACCCTCCCCGGAAAATTCCTCAAAATTTCAATTGCTTCAGAAATATTACCACTAGCAGCTTCCAAAAACTGTGCTCCGACCGAAGTCAATTCCCAGGCCTTCAATTTCCGATCTGCCGGACTCAACAACTTTTCCATTTTAAGATTCACCTTCGCCTTGGAGAAATCAACATCCGGATATCTCTCCTGCAACCTGCCCCAACACACCCCCGCCTCACCACATCCGCCGTCGCTTTGCTCCTCGAGCTCGGTCTTGTCACTCTCCGAATCCGCTGAAGCCTTGTATTCGGAGTTCTTTATCGTCAGCCCCACACCGTACCCAGCGATTGCCTCCCGAGGCTTAGCAGCGACATTTCCACCACCGTCACCGTGACGGAACAGGACCCTGCAGCTCTCGCAGCAATTTTCGGTAAGAGATTTCAGAACTGCAACCGACGAGAGGCTCCTCGCTTCCCCGTAGACGACCGCAGTCGTCACAGAATCTGAAAAAAGTTCTATTCTAGCGGCAGCTTCGTCCCATTTTCTATGAAATTCCCCCACCGGAATTCGGCGGCCCGATTGCGGTAATAACTATCCATTGCTGGTGAAACGCGCAACCGAAAGCAAGGTTATAAACAAATCATCCGGGACACCTCTATCTCCTCCTTGCAGTCGTATACATGCGTTTTGTACGCTGTTAAAGCAGCAGCAGCAGCCAGAATCACATACAAGACAGAACCCCCAAGGAGTGAACCCAACGCCCGTCGCCCCGATGCTTTACCTTCGTCACTCCCCCCTCTCTGAATCTCAATCCCTTCGAATTCTTTACTGCTGGCATTCTGAGATCTCTCCACCACACAGATATCTTCAGCCAGACAACCACTCTTCAAACCGTTCCCGTCAACCTCGACCACCACCGGGGTGTCCCTGTCGCACTCACGTCGAGCAAATCGATCGAATGATCGATAATATTCCACCATCGGTGAGAAGCATCGATTCTCTACCATAACCTTCAATAACGACTTCGCGTTCTGGCTCTTCAGCAACTTCTCCGCGGTAATATTCGTAGTGAGATACTCGCGGGCCTGATCCCCTCCCAAATGCGACAAGAATTCAACCGTTTGGGACTCCTCCTTAACCATCGGCCACGACGATTCCAGCGAGACCTTCACAGTGTGACTGTTAAGAACATCAGCGCCGATGAGGCACACGATGCAGAGATAATCCAATCTCATAGTTATAAAAACTGAGACGCGGGAACACAGAGTTTAAAGGACGAATTCGAAGCATTCTCCAAACTCCACCTATATGCCTATTCTCACGGCAAGCAAGGCTCCGCTGTGATCCAAAGCCTCGGGTACTCCCCCGTAACTCAGCAACATCGATGGTGATGAAAACCCCGTGAAAGGGGGACAATAAAATCTCATAAGGCACATCGCATTAGCGCCTAAGCCTCAGCCTACCAAAACGATCACCTCTACAAACCCAACTCGGCCCTCAGCTCCCCAGAGACCCTCTGCATCTGAGCTAGCGTACCCGTGGTGATTCTGATGAAACCTGGGAATCTTCCGTGGATGTCCCTGAAGAAATGAAATCAAGCATCGCCATATAGAGCCCTAGTAGAACAAATACACGATGTACTTATAACGCTATGCCGACAGATGCTTTAGCACTGAGATTGGTGAAGCCATGCTATAAACTGCTTAGGTACATAATTAAAGCCTTACACTCTTCTGTCAAGCATTATTAAAAGCAGATTCGAGTTTCCCTTCAATTTGTAAATATAATATTAAATTAACTATATAACATATACACTGCGACTGGTCAAATTCTCATCAAGGGTGTAAGAACCAACGAGTTCCCCAAGGATATGTTCCAAATACGTCTACGCTCCAAGTTTCAGAGCCAAACTCCTTATCGGTAATTAAGAAAGCTGGGCAGAATCGGTCTGGTGGTATAATCCTTCTCTCACAGCTACAATTCATCTTATTGCACGATAAATACCTATTTATCGATCAAATCGAGTATCTCCAGTGAATGCTTTACCGAGCATGCCACAGAGCGACACGGAAGGGTAGGAAAACTACGTCACGTCTCAGGCTGCTGCTTGCCCGACGCCCCGAAGAAAATGCCCCTGCCAAGATTCGAACCCACGCCCTTCTACTACCTCAAAAATATGTCCCTCTTAGTCATCCTTTCGACTATATCCACCGGTGACACGCCCTCAGGCATCTTTACACACAGGAAATTGCCGCCACCTGCCTTCGCCTCGAGCCCCGCCTTCTGCAGATCCTCCACAAGCCAGTCACGAGCCTCGCAGACCTCCTTGGCATACGCCATATAAAAATCACGATTCTTGAGTGCCTCCGATGCGGCCAACTGTGCCAGCATGTTCACCGACTTGGTGTTATATAATTTTTTCATCTCTAAACAGACAAATATATCTTTTTGCTCGCATGCACACATCGACCTACCTCCGATAAGATCTTCATGAGCCATCAGGAACCCAATTCGGAGCGCCGCCAAGCCGAAACATTTCGAAAACGTGCGAGTGACGATGAGATTCGGCAACTTCTGGACAAGACTAGCTGACGACGGCAATCTCGCAAACTCGTGATACGCTTCATCTGACAGTAAAACACAAACCTGAATGCTCTCCCGAGCTGTAGGGGACACCACAGAGTCCCCTGCCTAAGAAATTGTCGATCCAATACCGCTAAGTTATCACACTACCAATCCTGACTGGTAATATGCCAATTCACCCTTGCCTGCCGAAACTGCTCGTGCTTGCACCGTCGAAGATCAAGTAGGATACAAGCGGCATTTTGCGAGCGTCAGAGTTTCGCGGCTAAGCAAAGCTGATAGTTCTACGTCACAAAACGGTAATCGAAGTTGTACTCCTCAGCGAGTCGCGGGATAAACTCTCTGAACTGGGGGGGGAGAGGAATTGATCAACAAACTAGAAGAACAGTTCGCTTCTGGTTAGGGTTTTCGTTAGTGAAACTGAGGAAAATCATATTCTCTTGGACGGTCTCCTATTAACGTCACGATTTCCTTCCAATTCAAAGACTATCATTTTCACCCTTCTTACCGGCAATAATAACCCTTCCAGGATTCTCCTTGCAAACCTTCTCTATGAAATCAGGATGCCATTCCGTACCTGTCACGCGCCACGAAACTCTGCTATCTATCACACAGTTGTCGCCTTACCAGTCGGATTGTTCGGGGATATCAAATAAACCACCTTCGGGTCCACCTCGGCGATTTTTCCCCTCAACTCATCTGAGCAAGAACATTCTCATCTTCCCTAGCTTGGCCAACTTTCCCACTTTCATCGTTCTTGAACGGATCCTTCAACTCCATTTTCACATGTTGGGCGTGACAGCCATCTATAAAAATACCAACCTGAATCACAGCACACTTCCGGCGGCGCCTCAGTGACATAGAATATATGCTCTCTGCTTTCTCTTAGACCAGTCCGCCGGACTGGACCAGTCCGGACTAAGTCCGGAAGTTCCCCCGCCGAGTAGCCATGCACTCCCTTATGTTGAAGGGGGCAAAAAAGTTACAGAAATTCCATCGAAAATTTTTTCCGGTAAGATATTTTAACAAACCTATGCAGCCATTCTCGGTTTGTCCATCACAGCTGTCATTGGCGAAAGACATTCGGCTGCCCGACAAACCTCACACTATTCCCACACAGATTGCTATTTGATAGCGACGCCGACCTCTTCGATAAAATGCACGAATCTCCGAATTGAATTAGCAAGCAGTAGAATCCTTTTATTACTACCTGGGGATAGCTCGGTTGAGGGACCAAAGCCTTGTCGCCGGGAGCCAGGAACGTATCCATGATCAAACGAAGACCGTCGTCGCTGAGGGAGCAGAATTGTTGACTACATCTATGCTATGGAAGGAAAACACTTCAAACACTTAAGCGCACAACTCACGGGCATATTTATCCCTCCGGGAAGATACCTCCGCAAAAGCAAGAAGACTTATTTTATTGATATATATAATATAGGATATAGAACTAGTAATATAATAACACTAATACTACATCCGTAAGACTAACGTAAGCCGCTATGACGTCCAAGGAAGTAGTCTATATCCTGTTATCGAGAAGCAGTGCTATCGACCTATTAATAGAGCAAGGAGGATACGATAGTTGCTTTGGTATTATACATAATACATGATTAATATGATATTTTAATTTTAATTTCCAACCCTCCCCCCAGCACTACCTTCCATTATTAACAAGAATATGCTTCCTGTTTAGATTAACATGCTTGGTAATCTCCTCCATACAAGCATCACCGCCCAAGCTAGGATACCACGGCAAAGTTAGACGACCATCCTGCGACTGCAGGAAGGATAGTAACCTATTCGTTACAGCCGCCGGAGGAGCCACTGTGGCCTGAGGGATTATTGATTCTGTCAGCATTGGTGTACATCTTCATGTCTTAGGGAGGGATGAATTACTCAATCGATGGTTCGATTCCCAGCCTAGTCAGTTTTCTTCGCATTTATTCAGCCACTCATCACTATCATATTCTCTACGTATCCAAGCTTGAAGCTCGCAAGATACTACATAGGTCACCTTCCCGCTAATACTACCTCGTTGTAATCCAATTTAAGTGCGGCCTTCAAATCTTTACTATCTCTTAACACCTGATTCAGACTATCTGGAGGAGAGTAGACCTTAACATGCGACAGAGGCGCCACTGGACGACCCCCGCTGGAACCAGAAAAACGACGAATGCCGACGCGAAGCATTTAAATCGATGGACAAAGAAATGCCTGAATCGCCGAGCTCAATCAACGGCCGGCCTACCAGTCCCACATATCAAACCTAGCTCACAACCTCCGAACTCTATTACAGGACATCGCGCTAGTGGGAAGACAGTTTACATCCTAACTTACACTGCGACGGCACCACCTCCCCGACAAGACGACCATGAAGCTGCTAATTGCTAACAGGGGATACTCACGATGTTCCTCGATGGTAACAAAGCATAATACCCGAATACGGTGAATAATGCAAACCCCAAACTACAAAGCTGCATACGCACTAGTGTATCGATGAACGTGTATATTATCAACAACGAGAAAAAAGTTTTCCACAACAGTACTTATAATACTACTATAATACTTACTATAAAAATTTTTAACAGACATAATCGGGGTCGACTCGGTAAGACTGCCGGCGCGTCTCCTCAGATTCTTACGGGTGCGACGGTATCGCCACCCAACCACCCGAGGATGAGGACTAGGGCCAAGTGACGAATTACAGTCTACTCAAGCTCCATCAGTTTCTATAGTACCTACCAGAAAACCCGAAACCCAAAAACCCGATTAAACTAAAACCCAACAACCGTTCTCTTCCTAAGACTGACTACCCTCACTTCTCAATAATAAAAATAACATGACTTTTGTAGCACAGAAGAGGGAAATTAGAAGACACTCATCACCGTCAAGGTCGCGGGTTCAATCCTCGGGAGCTCTATTTTTTCGACACAGCCTGACCACCAGAGGTCCCAAGACCCATCATAGTCTTCCAGGCGTCATAGATATACCACTGCAAACCGGTAAGAGTACCAATCATAATAATACGCGTTCCTGAAGTATCCAAAATCTCCACAGTGCGGAGCTATCCGACCCACCTAATCCCTTCATGAAAAGATTCTTCAATCCTTGCTCCGAGGCCATCTGCCCAAAGCTCTTGCCTTGGTTCTCAACCTTACCTGAGCCCATGAGTTAATAGCTAGCAGGAATAAAAGTGGGGAAAAATCCCTCGGACAGTGGGGGAAAATCTACCATATTTCCCCCGAGAAATGCCATATTTCCCCCGAAGCTCAAAGGCCTTCTCACCGAACCACCAAAAGGTTCCTCTAAAACATGCACTAACTTTCTCACATATGTTGATTCAGATATCGACGATCTCACATCGTCCCTCCTATGTCGGGCAAGAAGGGAATCTTTTCGGAATATTCCCAAACTTCTGGAAGAAATTCGGTAATGCGATAAGGAACTTGCCCGGCTCAGATGGAGGTTGCCAGCCAGTCAAAAACAGAGTACGGCGGATACACTTCACACCCATCTCTCACCCATTTGCGAGACCAAATTGTCAGCCGGCTGGGAGACAATTGCACAGAAAACACCAGCGATGTAGCCCGAGGCGAAAGTAATGCCAAGCTGGGTTCCCTTAGAGTAAGAATCTCTAGGGTTGGTGAAGACGTGCTTGTAGAACTTCTCAACACAGTACTCGAACCCGACAAACTTCGCCACGGTATACCTGAATCAATTAGGAACATCGCCAGAAACAAACGATGATATGAGCGAGACAGCCAAACAGCCCATAGCACAATAAATGCTATTAATTATACAGGGCGCATCAAGGTGAGAGATATAAACAAAATGGCGGAGAAGAGCTTAATTATGTGTACTATATAGAAAACTACACCGATACAGAATAGGAACAAGAACGCAGAAATTAAATCCACTTAGCAGCGAGCCTAAAATAAGATTAGTTCGATATCTACAGCTCTATTACGTTTTAACATAATTTACCATTCTCAACAAGCCTTCCCTCCCCTTACGGTATCTGTCTCGACCACAGCGGCACAACACTTCCAAACGGGAATCTAGTCTCCGCCTTGGTAGCGTTCATCTGCTTCAATGCCGCACCAAAAGCGGTCGGGAACGTCCCAGGTGGGGATGTCTGCACTTTAACTTTAATCATTTCCATCGGACAAAGAGCTATGTCGGCAAAGAACTCCGCAGACGCACTCGCACCCGCCCATACGAAGGCTCGGTATCTAATAAATAACAAAAAGCATTGTTCAACTCATTTCATATAAGAGAATGAAAGATTCCCCAGAGCAACCTCAATCCGACCTCAAGATACGCCACTGAAATCACATACCGCGATCATCGCTATGAAACTGTCATCTGGCATTTCCAATAGAAGACACTTCCCCTTACTTGGTAGCATTCTCCTGACCGAGCATGTTAGCATAGAGATCCTTGAAGACCTCGTTCAAGCCAAACTTGAACATGCCTTGGAAATGGTAACCAATACAAGTAGGCTCCCATCCCTTGATAAGCATTCTGGCACCTAACAAGAATATATAAACAAAAATCGCTTCGCTCCGCTAACACCGGTATTGCCAATAAACTCATGTCTGGAAGGCAGAGTTCTTCACCACGCAGTTGCATTTCCGCGCAAAATTTTTCAAATCTTCAAATCCACATTTTGCCATTTGAAAGAGACGAACAATACCATTTCCCAAACTTCGCGCGAAACCTCGCCAATGAAATTTTGGCAGGTTTAGAAAATTTTTCAGAAACGATGAAACTCACCTTCTTCAGATGCAATGGTACGAATGCCCGAGATCAAGCTTCTGTACTTAGATGGGTTAACCTGACGACACAAAATATCTGCACGCATGCGCAACCCACCGTGCTCACCTGCATGTTGCACTTGACAACATCGAGCGGAGTAACTGCGGTGTGGGTAAGCCCGCAGGCCAAGGCTCCGCCGGCCAGGCACTTGGCGTAATAGGAGTTATTGTGCGGGATCGCCGGGTTGGCGTAGCGAGCATCCCAGGCGGCAGCAGCAGCTGGCTTGGACGATGATGAGCTCTTGGCGGACATGTTGTGTGAAGGGAGAAAAATACGCTGAAAAATGGTCATTGCTATCAGGGAAAAAGACGTTCAACGATTCGAACGATTATAGGAGAAGCAGTGCTCTCTCTCCTTCGAAGGAGACTGTGAATAATTTACGCACGATTATAACCTAACAAAGAGGGGAATGGACCTATTTAGTAATTACGAAGCATTAACAGGGTACGCATTAGCAATTTTATAAAATCACACAAAATGTATCTTCACCGTGCGCAGTGTTCATGGCGGGTGCTCCACTGAGATGTAAAAAGCGCCCGCCCCACAGCAGCTTCCCACCGACAGGACCTTGAAACTGCTAAAAATGCAAGGGTGTTGTCTTAGAGGCGAATAAAGCCAAGGTTGAATGTAAATAATCAACGGAGTGATCTGTTGAGTAGTTCAACAATACTAATAGCGATACTGCAAAATAAATGTGAAAATTTGAGATATTAGTAGACCATTTCTCACAGTGGTGATAATCCCACATGAACAAGGACCCAAACCCCATTGAAAATAACACAGCTCCTAATTCAACAGAAAACCCGAATCACAGAGAAGGACCTTCCACAATTTTACACCCAGACATCGCCGTAACCGGAATCATCTCAGACCCGGCACAGAAGTCAACAACCTCTGCCGCAGCTCCGCCACTTGACCATACCTGACCATTATAATGAATATATAAATAAATGATTTAATTGCAACTGATAATTATTAATAAAAGTAAATGCAATCTCGACTATATCAACAACAGAGGGAAATTTTTATCCACCATTTGAAGAAGGCGACAAATCTCGAATGCCCCCAAAGTATCTAAGCCTGTATCTTGGCTTAATCACAACGTATCTAGTGCACGCAAACCCCTGCTAGATACTTTCTCGAGCTCAACCATTTTTAACAAGCTTCGCTCCGCCCTACCTGGTGTGCAGCATTTTATTCCTTCTTTTCTCATCAGCAACACTGTCCGTAATAGCCTGTCGTCTCGCCATTGCCCCCGCCTCCTCCGTCACTTGCATACTCCGGAGAGTGTTAAGCTGCGACGTCAACTCAATTATTTGCTGCCAATCTTGAGGACAAGTGGCGACTATCTCGTCGTACTGACTCTGACGAAAAAACCAAATTACACTACCAACGTTGCGCCGGAATTGTGCCGGCCACTGGGCGACAGAACCCACTAGTGGCCGATCGATTAGTATGCAGATGGCTGGACGTCTTGATGTATGATAATTAATTACTACCAAAATTCCAATACTTTATAATTACACTATAAATAATAAACAAGAGATTCTACTAAAATGTGCTGATCGGTATTGTATATAGTATCATTTCATACCGCTCCTTCCGCCAATCGAACCAAATGAGGATACACACCTTATGGCCGAGAGTGAGCTTGTTGATCTTGCTCAGCATTTTATCTCTCTTTTTGACTTCCTTCCCCAACAGCTTCGTCTGCATATATTCCACCTCGTCCTGAAGTCTCTGGACATCTTCGTGAAGCGATAAAGTGCTCTTAAGAGTCGCAGGATCCCGAATTTGACGGTATCTGATAGGGGAATGATTCTGATAGGGAAGAGCGTGGTGATACGAAGAAGACATACAAAATGGTGATGGTACTAAGTCAGGTGCCACCGAATCACGAATGGAGGTTAACAAATAACTGACGAACCGCCAATAAAGCTACTACTAATAAAGCTACTGACAATAAAGCTACTCCTAATAAAGCTACTGACAATAAAGCTACTCCTAATAAAGCTACTGACAATAAAGCTACTGACAATAAAGCTACTACTAATGAAGCTACTGACAATAAAGCTACTCCTAATGAAGCTACTACTAATCAAGCTACTGATACTAAAGCTACTACTGATAAAGCTACTGCTAATAAAGCTACTGACAATAATAAAGCTACTACTAATTTTTCTATTATACACTAACCCCTTCCTTAAGCCTCTATGACCTCTTCTCTGAAGGCACATATCCATATACCATTTCCTCCTCCAACTTGGCCATCAATTCCGCACCACCTTCAGCGGGATAACCATTTACAAGAGGCCTCCTCTCCTTAAGGCTCTCAGACGCCTCTGCAGCCTAAACAAAAAGTCACGCGCCACAAAACTCCCCTCCTTTACCACTGCCCTTCTGGCCCAAGCCAGCTCCTTGGCCGTGAACTCCTGTCCCGATCGACGCAACACATCCCTATTGGGATTGGTCGTCGGCGGTCTGATGCCTTTTCCAGGATATTTCTTCTCATCACGATATAGCAGTGCAACATATTCGGTGTCCAACTCGTCCCTTACTCTGGCCAGCATGTCCGCGGTTATCTCGTCAGCGTCACCGAGATCCCCTTTGACAATCTGAAAAGATAGGGAATACTTATCACAGGAAGGGTATTGAATCCACCATACGATTCTATACCAGGAAGTCTGGGAGCTTTGAGAGAGCAACTAAACTTGTTAAATGTTTTGGGAGAAATTGAACCAATGATTTTTCGGTAGAACCTTACGGTAGGATACCATAAAACGGTCCAAAGGACCTGTTTAAATCTCCATGTGAACTACTAGCTTGGACTGCGTTATTTTTCCAATATTAAACTATCTCCTTTATAAGATATTACTCCTACTACTGCTACCGAGCCATGTTCCCTGATAATCTCACTACCCTCACTACTATCACACACTAATGCCCAGCTAGCACTCTCGTAGTAGTAACCCGCCCCTATAAACCATCCTTTCCCTACATCATCGCTCTTAGTTATCATATCAACCGAAGTTGGCACCAATACACTTCTCGGTAACTTCTGTTGAAGTGCCGGACACTTCTTTATCTCCTCCTCCTTTTGCCTTTCCAAAGCCTCCCTTTTCCTCAACGCGTCCAGGTCGCCAGCATCGGCAACATCGGGTACGAAATTCTTCCCTGAAAGAAAGCGCCTCATCCTCTGTAGGGGTACAATTCTATTGCAACTGAATAATTAAAGGTAGATCAGAAAGCCGCGAAATTCCTACTACATAGCAAAACCCTCACGAACTCATTAAACTGAAGCAGCCCTATAACTAATACAAGTCACTTCAGTACGCATCTTCCACGCCGTTTGCTCGAGTTAAGTCAGAGTTAAAGACATTCTCATCCAGCAGAATTGGATAAACCAAAAAGCACGTAAGCCTTAAAACCTTTTTCTACCATAAGTTGCCCTCGCCTTCACTTCCTCCTTCTCCGGATCGAATCCCTCCGGCAAGCTCGCAGTAACCTCCATTTGCGGCTCCGGTAGCGCCTGTTCAAAGAAGCCTTCAAACCGCCACACGGCCTCCTATTACACTCAACAGCTCATCTACTGTGCTCCTCTGTCTCTTCTCCCCTCGTCTGCCTCCTCGCTCCTCCACACCTCCTCCTCCCGGTGTTGATCTTCCTCCCAGTGGAGTCTGCTGTAACCTAGATTCCCTTACACTACTCAGCCTGTCCGCCAGTATGTTCGGCGTTGCCACATTCCCCATATTCGGCGTCATTCCCTCAAATTTCGACCCTGGCATCATCTGTGGATTCTCCTCGCCCTCCAGTGGTGTCATCAACGAATTCCTCATAACAGCGTTCCTTGCCTCCTCCAGAACAACATCACTTCCACCACCTGCCTTCTGCCCCGCCGGAGTCTCTACCACCGATTGCATTGTAGCAATATCAGCAGCATTAGTCACCAAACCATCCGTAACTTCTCCGCTGGCCCCAGTCCTCCCTCCTCCCGTGCCAGCTCTAACAATGTCCATTAACTCACTATCGGTCAACTGCGGCGCCGGCAGAGACAGGCTCGAGACGTTCCGAACTGCTGCAGCATCGTTGAGCTCGTTCGCCATTTCAAGTGCCTTTGGAAGCTGCCTTTCTTTAATACGTTTAATCTTCTTCTCGTCATCCTGAAAAACCACCAAGGCATTATCACGGACAACCACTAGTGGAATATCTTTCCGCACTGTAAAGATTTTAACCCAAATCCACCTCCAAACTCACCCTTTTGTTCCTCATCTCCTCTTGACGCCTCGTCCTCTGATCCAACTGAGCCAGCGTCATACCGCGGAACTGACAAACAGGAGCATTCCATCCCTCTTCGACCCACTCCCCTCCAGTACATCGAAATTAGGCTTCGGAGTCTCCTCTGGTCCCGGTCTAAGGCAGCAAAGAAGAATACCATTGCAGATTTGGCCAAGTTATTACATATGATCACCAAGCATCGGTACCGTCTCAAAAGGTACTTCCTCACCATAGTCGATACCAAACTTCCGCTTCCTATATCTCGCTGAAACAACATACACTTCAATCTCACTACAATCTCACTACAATCTCCTACAGCAGGACATCAGCCATTATAACAAGGTTGTGAGGAGGATGAGGAGGAGGAGAGCCACTTTAAAATTAGTATGATATATAAATGGATTCTGCCTAAGCTTTTCTAACAAACCTAACTAAGTGAAATTTCTTCCAAATATCACCGCCTTCGCCCTCAAGTCTATCCAGCTGCCCAATATTACATATTCTTATCCCAGCAGCTTGCATCTCCCTCCTTTTCTGTATCTTCGCCAACCTCCGTGTGTCATCCATGGCCTTCTCCCTCGCCTTCCTCTTCGCTTTCTTTCCTCTCACATTAGCAAGCCTCGCTCGAGCCTCTTGAAGCATCTCCTTCTCATCATCATCCATATCGATCGGATCGGCTTTGGCCGGCCGAATTTCCGGGTTGGGATCGATCTCTCCGGGCCTCAGTTTTCTGGGATCATTTTCGTCGTCCTCATCTCTCCCCTGTGCTCGGTCCAACAGTCTCTCGTAATGCTCCAAGCACTGATGAGCTGTTCTACCGACCGTCTGAGCGATAGTTCGCCACTGGCAGGGAAATATCTTAGCTAGATGCAAAAGACGCGCTTCTTCATCACGAGACCACTCAGTTTTCTTCACCGATGGATCGAGCCACTCATACCATCTCGCCTTGCACTGAGATGGTGTCTTACGGACCAACAGAGAGGCCACTCGAGACCAGTTGTTCAGACCGTATCTTGACAAAGATTAGACGAAAGTATGGTATGATTAGTCTCACTTCATAACAGCTGCCTTGAGAATCTCATCTTCTGAGTTCTTCCATACTCCTCCTTTAATAAGAATACGTTGGGATGACATTTACTATTAAACAATGCCACCACCTACCAAATTAGCAGAGATCCAACCAAAGCACCTTCGGGACGGCACCACGTAGAACAGGCCATCTACGTGCAAATGCAGGGAGTCATCTAACATAAAAAGAGCTCGCCCTAAAATATGGCTTGCAAATATTTCCACAATGAGAATTTATGGTGCGAAAATATTGGTGAGAATTTATGGTTGGAATGAGCATGGTCTCACTGTTGGCAGTCCAATTCCAGCCGTTTACTTATCATGCGTATCATACTCTTTGCTGTTGTCCTTCCGGCTCTCGTGTCATCGCTCAATTTGCAAGGGGCTCGGAAAAAGAAAGATGCTAAGAAGAAAGATGCTGGGAGATCAAGCGATTTTGCTGGGCGTCTAGGTGAAATGCAAGCACGTCAAGACTCGAGTAATGCTGCCTTTGATGCGAGAAGAGGTAAAAGAAGAAGTCGCGGTGAGATGGGGGACTCGACCGGAGGGAGAAGAGGGGGATCAGATGGCGGTGCTGAACTGTAAGGAGGGAAAACGCTACACTCTTGACTAGCATATTTTTAGGCTGACAAACATGCTCTCCCAAATGACGACCAATTCAAGGAAAACAACCCGCAAGAAGTAGAAGCAGGAAGTAGATCAGCCTGTGAGGATTCCATAATACTTGTGACAATGCTTATCAAGGTGTGTGTGTTCATGTTATGTGTTTTGTTGTTGTTGAGTGGTGAAGTAATGATAAACCGAACCCGAGCAACTTCGCATGCTAACAGTGGTGCTCTTACGTATCTTGACCGAGCTGGATTGCAGCAAAATAGCATCGTTACGACATAGCCCGACCAGTAATCTCACAATGTACAGTGATTCATAGCAGAGCTCCTCACAAGGTGGGTCAGAGCAAACTGTTTGGCTAAGCAAATAACTCGACCTTAAAAATATCCTGAGAGGCTTGCGGAGCACAACACAGTACAGCCACCCCGCACAAGCTGGTGTCATGGCGTGGAACAACTCAAGGCTCGGAAATGGTGTAGAACACGGAATGGCTCCTTCGTGGATGTCATCGTCGATTCTTCTGGCGAACTCTCCACAAACCGATATGGGAGTCGTGATACCTGAATTGGAACAGGAACTTGTGAACTTGAACTAGTGATAAGGCTGGACTCACAGGATTCTAGGAACGAGACAAACCTGACTCTCCGATGGATATGTAATAGCTTCTCACTGTCAGTGAGTGACCTGCGATGTGATTAAATCCATTGGCATCTTAACGCATCGGAAAGCATGGTGATGTCCCGAAAAAGGATGCTTATATCTGGTCTGTTCCTCGTTATTCATTTATATCGGCAAGACCATGGCTCAACATGCCGCGTCATCGTGGGCTCCGATCATAGAAGAGATATATTGCATTATTTGATAAGAACGCATATTTGCCGACTGAAATGGTGTAAGCTATCCTAGTGGCTTGCGACAATATTAAATGATGCGAGCTACGTTATGTAGGGTGTCAGTCTGACGCTGGCAGAGAATCATAAGAATCTCTCAGTATCTGTGCGCATCTCGGCGATCGCTGCTAGCTCTGACAGTAATTCGACGGGCTTTAATCATACACCCTGTTGGTTAAAGCACACCGGTTCCTTACGGAATGACACGAGAATCACTGTTGTTCGGAAAAAAGTATTGTCTGACATAGTACGTCGTTGGGCCACAGGGCAGACCTGACTGTCTCCCAAATACTTGGGGCGCGTCATCGCTCGAGGTTCGACTACTTTGCAGTTGCTTAACCTCAACGGAGTACGGTGTGTTTGATACGTTCCACGCGTATGCTTCTTGCACTATCTACATGGACCAGATAGAGTTTATCCGGCGTGCTGTCCCTATATAGTCCAGCCACTGCTGAAGCACTGTCTCCAAAGTCTCCAGCTCTCCCGACGACCACATAAATCATAAGTCGTGGTGCCGCTACTATTACCAGCCACTATCGAGCGTGAACTCTCATGCCGCGTTTAGTGGCAGATATCCCTCGCTTGAGAAATGGCGGTTAATGATTTTCGAAGATGCTAGAGTTCAGCGGTTGCCTCTCAATGGGGACTTTCTAGTGACGCCTAGAGACACCATGGAGCCGCACAGTTGCGCCAAGTGGCATAACATGACGTTGGGTGGCTCAATATGTGAATAATACTGTATATTTTTCGGGGTCACAGCTCATCGCTCAATACAAATTATCAATGCCCTATGGGGAGATCGACAAGTATTACACAGCGCTTCTGTGATCGGATCAGTTTTCGTTGAAGTCACGCTTGGAGACAAAGGCTCCATATAATGGGGCGTCTACCACTAAGCGAGTTTTTCGGCAACTCCCGAGTAAGGAGGCCACTCCATGCAGTCAGCTATGATACACCTTTTGACCGGAATTCTTTTGACATGCTCTTTATGCACCATGAGGGAACTTAAGCTTCAAGATATTGAGAATATCGCTAGGTATGGAAGTCCACCCATCGTCTTATCCGGATCCCGTTTTCCGTGCACTGCTCTTCGGACTTTGTGTAATCGCTGAAAACAGTGATCCAGCCTTTGTCCATCGGATGGACTCCATCCGGGCTATAAGTTGCGTTCTCAGGTACAATGCCGGGCCATTCGTTACCCTCGGAGGTACAGTATCGCAGTTGGGAATCAAGTATTCGTAGCTTTACTTTAGGGGCCTGTTATGATAAGCCCATCGGAAAATGCTCATTCAACGATACTACTGGGCGCGTGGAAGGATGTCATTGTTTGGAACCGGCGTTCGTCGCGTTCACACAGGTAGCTTTCTAGAACCATTTACCTGCTATTCTCTACAGTACCATAAATACTTTCAGGAGAAGACTGGTGATATCTCGGTTATTTGCACTGAAATATGTGATCCAGGGACGTGTCCTAAGGCTCCAAAAAAGGCTGGCGAGTGTGTGCCAACGTCGCTGCTGCCCGCTTGTCTAGTGACTTGCGTGAACGATAACGTGAGTGAAATGATGAAGTGTGTTACATTGTGTTGAGTGTCAGGACTGTCTCGATACGGCCTTCTGTAATCCGTTAGGAGATACAGGCATTTGTATGTACCACCCTTAGCTCTGGTGGTAACTTGACGATGGCTGCTTCTTCATTTTTTTCAAGTGCGGCCCTGGTATAGTCGTACGCGGTACTGTATATGCCTCAATTGCCGCCTATTAGTTTGTCGTAATGACCGATTATAGCTAGTTGTAGGTAAACGCGTTTATTACTTACTATTAGTAAGTCCCTGTCAGAGCCACGATGGTGGCTTACTTAACTGCTGGCAATGATGCCATCAGGTCACCAACGAGGTTTAGTTGCGTTAGCTCACCGTCAATAAACTCCTGGCTATTGTTAAATTGTTGGTAAACTCTTGACACGCTTGAGTAACTTGTGTCTGCCGGAAATCTTGGGGATACATCATAAAAGGCATCCATTAAAAAAAGCACCGTATATTATCCTTTCATACTACTCGGGAGCCATTACATCGAACGCAATACACCAGCAAACGTCAACAGTGAGATTCCCGCCATAAAGGCAGGGCAAGCGACCGGCAGATGGTCCCCTGAATCACCAGAAACGTACAGACGCTCCCTTCTCTTAAGAGACGAACCAATACGTCCTGGTTCCAAGGCCGCCGATCTCTATTAAGATGGACTGGTTGCCACTCTGATTCGAACTGCGATTATTGCTTCCTCAGTAAGCGTGAAAACAAAGTGGTCCATCAAATGAAGCCTCCCTCACCGTTATGCAACGTGTCATATGCAACGTAACATGATACGTGTTTTCATCATTATGGGGGTTTGGGAACCATTTTTCTGGTCATAATTCCTCCGAGAGTCACATTCTCATCCATATTAATCATCTCCTTCTCTTTGGTGACTCAATCTGGGCCTCGGTAGGTCTTCTGGTTTCCTTCCAAGACCTGGTCAACAAAAGGCGAACGCTAGCTGATAACACAACAACGACAAAAACGATCGTCATTTCCATGGCGCGTGCTGATCGCCGCTAATAGCAGTTTCTCGATATGGTTTACGATATTTATTATTGATATTGATTTACTATAAGTATTCATATCATTTACTATAGACTAGTTGGTACTGAATATAGTGTGATATCGTTCGTTCCATTGTTCTACAGCAATTCAGGGACATGCTGGAACGGTAGTTTTTTTCCCTGCTATTTCTTCAAGTTCGTCAACTGATATCAAAACACTGCAGAACTTGTGCTGCACAACCTATTCTGTACGCTGGTACAATTCTCCCTCCTTAACGTTGCTCTATTGCACTCATTGGACTCCCCCATCGTTTCTACTGACATGGTTATGTCTCCTTTGCGTTGCTCTCCTGCGTCTACTGGGCTCCCCAATCGTATATGCTGTCACTGTCCTGGTTCCTTTGTGCTACCTTTCCCGCGCTGGTTCGTTAGCCTAAATGGGCCCAAAAATTGTGTTGCTTCCAGTATCATGACTACCCCGACTCGGCCATATGCTATAGCGTAAGTGGTACGATTGTCTGTATGTACGCGCCGCCCTCCACGCGCCTTGTTCATTCACTTCAGTTGGTCATCCCTCTCCACGTCACTCTAGTGCGGCTCTGTTATACCCTTGCCATCATCATTTTCTCTACGCCTTATGCCACAGTTGCTTATCATTCAACGGTTTTAAGCGGTTCAGCCATCAATGAAGCCGAATCGGCAGCTTCATCTGCCGTTTCAAAGCTGTTGAGAGGATTCTCTTTTGAGGTATAGTTGGGTTGTTATTAACAACCCAACTATACCTCTCAAAGCTCAGCTACCTCTCAGTACTCAAAGCTATTAACAACTTGTTAATAGCTTTGAGTGCCATCAATCAAGGTGTACTTGGCGATATAACCGAGGGAGTCTTATCTCTAAACTCGTCCAACACAAGATGAACACTACTTGACAACAGAACAACCAAAACAACGATCATGATTCCCATGAAGCGTAGGGATCGCCACCGATAATAAACGTACAATCAATAGAAATCGAGTCTTGTAATTGCTTTCCAATAGCATCGAAAGCCGTGTTGCCATTCACTGCTACCAGCATATCGCCTAAGAGCGGTGAAACAGCTGCGAGAGGCTCAGTATGAAAACACACCTATTGATAGCGATTGACAAAGCTCATTGTTTTCCATCTCAATTGCGACGGGTGATTGCTTAACGATGGACTCCACTATTCGGCTTATGCTGACAAACCCTCAGAAGAGCAGAGAGTCCTTTAACATACCCGCACTGAAACTCCGATCGCTTCCATCCGAATCCCCACGGTATAGATCTGTCTGGTCGCACAAATGATAAACGGTACCTCGAGGAAAGCCTCCAACAAAGCTGAACAGTTCTGCGTACTTGACAGTGCCAACGGTTTCACCGAGTCTGTTCACATTCCGAAGGACCTTCAGCCCTACCATTGTATCATTGCTCCGCGCTAGATTCACCAATCGGTTTTCGGTATCATCATCACCGACGAGGACTATGCGATCACCAATCGCGAGCTGAACGGAAAATAAAAAGGCTCGGTTGTTTCTGCGTAACCAACCTCGCTGTCCGGACTTCCAATTCGAGTGATGACACCGGTCGATGACTCAAAGGAAATGCCCCATGGATCTTGGGCAGTTCGTCGGGTGATCACAACAGGCACTACGATCTGCCGTGGTGACACTAAAACGTAAAATGCAGATCGAACCCGGATAGGAGGAGCTACTCCAGACGTCGTGCGGGTCATTGCTGGCATGCCGTCGGAACGTAACGACATCAACCTCAACTATCTCATCATCTGTGAGGACTTTAAGGATGCCTGGGAAGCCCCACTGATAGCAAGAATCTGGGACAGGGCAGCGACACAACTGCGTACTATAACCCAACATAGCCTCGTTCACCTCGATGATGCTTCGCCGCGATGATGCGATCTCCTTCGCATATATCATCTGTCGCCCAGGCCGGTGAGCCCTCTTTTACGCCTTTCACGATCGCCGTAGTGTCCCCAGAATTCATCAAAGACAAACCCCACAGTATATCCTTGCTTTCCCGCACTAGAGCCACGTGAACCTGACGGAGCAGCTAACGTGCACTCCGATCAAAATCCTCACCGAACCAGCTGCGGCATTCTCATACAGTTCCGATAGGAAATTCCGCACCAGACGGCTTGTTGACTGCTCGGCAACGGAGGGACTATCCTTCACTATGGTTTCCGTGCATTCCAGCGCCTCTAGCCGCTGCTGCGCTGTAAACAGGGACTTCCGCAAAACCTCAGTCACTATAATTTCCTCAACGGGCCTCTGCGGAAGCTCGCCGTCACCGTTGTTCTCTTGTACGCCGTCGCCGCCAAACGAGGCCCTCTCCAGGGTGGGCGGATCGTTCCGACTGTTGGCTGGCCTAGCGTGCTTTTCAAGTTCGGCTTCCTTCACTTCGCGTTCAATTATGGGTATCGACTGGGTGAGTTCAACTTGTGAAATCTGCTCCTTATTGCTTCTCTGTTCCTCTTCGGTTGATATCTTCGCTAGCTTCTTAGGGATTGGAGGCAACGGCGGTGGAGGGCGAAAGTAAGCAGGCTCGGAGATATCGGGAGTCGTCGGCGAGATTCCGTCAACGCATCGTATCTGACCAACCACACTCCCCTTGGCCACCGATGACAGGCCTGACCAGCTGTATCGTGATGAAGTGTTGATCGGCATCACGAAGCTCTGCAGCAATATCTTCAATGTCACTTCCTGAAGTGACCAAAGTAACGCACAACCTATTAGTGTTGGACCCTTACCAGATCCGTTTACGGATACTAGGCAGTCGCCAAAGCCTATCGGAGGGGTTGCTTCTCGAGAAGGTCCAGACACTTCTTTCACCTGAACGACCTTCGCTGTAGTCGAACATATCAACTCACTAGGCGATCTGTCGAGATCACGAGGCCCCACAGATCTTCCGCAGATGATCTCGATACAACCGTTGTGTATATTTGCACCTTAAAAGATACCAGCCTCCACTGAGACAAGGACTTGAGGCTACTTGAGAGTTGCTCCGCAGCAGCACCAAGTGTGCCGATGTCGCTGTAGCCAAATCAAACAGTGACGAAGGGCCAGTCTGGCCGTTAACAGATTGAACCTGGGACGTGACTGGTCTTCACGCAGCTTCCAAACGCCTCACTATGTCATCCTCGCGCACACCCGACTCGGCAACTCTCTCATCATCGACGGCCAAAACCCTTAGACTGATCGGATCGATCAGCAGGCCCCACGGATCTGTCAGCTCTCGCCGGAAAATGTCCACCTCGAGCCTCCAAGGTAGCGTCACCACGGGTATCTAACACGACAACTGAACCAAGAACCCGAGTCTAGGCTTACACCAGTCAAGATTTGGGGCGTGAAAAAGGCGTCTCTCAATTCTGACTCTCGATTACTGTGATCTGCCAGTCTAACGTGCAACAACTGGCAATCTACTTCGTGTGGCTTACCCGCAGGAGGTACGAACACGTACACTGTGCTGTCTTCGCGCTGCTCGGATGACACTATGTGGCACCTAACAAGATTCTGCGAGGAGGCTGTAGGCGAGAATCTTGGCGCACCCAGGAACGATTCGTCTGTAGTCCTCCTCGACAACTGAGCTGTTATATTTGCAGACTTCCCCACCGTGCACCACGGATGTAACGACTTGGTCTTCAACGGTCATTCCTGTGTTGGTGGACGGAAGAGTAACCGTGAAGAAGTCGAATCTGTCCAATGAAAATGACTATCAATTATAGAAATTATCAACACCTGGCATCTCTGCAAAACTCGAGTTGCACATCTAGCTGATCGGTCAATGCCGCACTAACAGCAAGAGGATCGACCTTCCCGTCGCAACTGTGCAGCCGAGATGATATTTCTGAGCAATATCCCCTCCGGTGTGCAGCATTGGAGTGCCCCACCTATTTCCGCATTCCCTGCGATAGACCCTTCTATAACGTCTTTTACGACTCGGCAATCATGGAGAGTGTAAAGCTGGTTGTCCCAGACAAAGCCCCATTTTTCACTGGTACCTACAGTAGACCTCTACTGCTGCGTGCCTGGCCAACTTGAGCCCTTAGAAGCTGCCAAAGCGTATGAAGGAGAAATGGGCAGCTTTGCAGCAGTACCGACGTAATTTAAAAACAGTAAAATTTACACTCGTTAGCATTTGGACCGAGCCGATACGCGTTCACTGAATTGATCTTTAAAGGCTACCAAGGGACCTAAGCGTAATAGAGGGCCAGGGGATAGTGAAATTTATTCCTCCAAGATGCATGTCTTCCAAGGCTGCAATGAGTTGGTGATGAGCGTGTATGTCATGCCGGAACCCTCTGAGGCTCACAAATTTTACAGCCTTTTTCAGCCCCTTTTTTCTTCTTGAAAAGTATAATCACACAGTGTGATTCACACTGCGATAATCACAGATGAACAGGCCTTCTTCAGACTTACTTTCTCTATGGAGAGACACGGTATACGTTTCTGGCTTATGGAGCAGACCGGTACAACCACAGCCGTATACTTCTGCGATATCCCCGAGCTCTCTCTCCTTGGATACCCCCACAATGTCGAGACCCGTCCCATTCTCAGCAACTGTCATCTCCGATTGCCGGGTAATGCCAATCTATAGCGTATCGTTTGCGCGGCTACCATAAACAATCTCACTTTAAGCGGCCTCCGAATCTTGAGCATCCGTAGGATATCTGTTTGCATTGTACAGTCGACAGGCATATCTGAGTAACAGTTCAAATGCTCATACACGATTAAATATCCCGACCTGATACGGTCTCAATAAGATCTCCCGGGCGCAAGCCCATCCGCCTAGCAGCACTACCAAGTTCTACCCTCTTCACTCGTATACGGTCATCGCGACAGCACCAGTCGAAAGTCGCACCAATTCCTGATAAAGGGTTACCCGCGACTGGCAACATCAGGAAGGGACTCACCTGTGGACGACCTATCTGGAGATTCAGTGAGCTTCATCGTATAATGCAGCGATCCACCGATCTTCGGCTTCTCTATCTGCAACTGTGATGATTCCGGCAGACCGCCCTTGAGCAGCTTCTCCTTGCGGCAGACAAGAGCCCTCTCGAAGACAAATACCTGAGGAAGCAAATATAAATTACAGCCACCACAACTGAGGAGCCATAGGGGCGCGTCGAATGCTCCAGAACTATGCATTTGAGGTTTCTTCTTGGGAAAATATTTCCGAACTAAATTCCCGTCGTATCCGGGATTCCTAAAACAATTTAATAACGCTATATGTCTTCCTCCGATGAGAGGCCTTAACTAGCCTTAACGCAGTGGTCCATGATGAGAGACCTACCGCCTCATAGTCAGTGGCACGCAGAGCATCAGAGAGGTCATCGCCAAACTTCCCATCGACAGAGATCAGGCGGTCACCAATCATCACAGTTTCGCCTTTCGTAGACTTGTTGTATAACCTGCATAAAACTCATTCAGAGACTCTTCCAAAACTAGTGCTCACCACAGGGGGCTTTTCTTAGTGATCTTGGACAGTACTCGATGACCGGCGCCCCAAAATTGAGGATCCCAATTGAACCCCCAAGGAACTTCGCAGCTAACATTTGCCAAATTGCCGTTCGACCAGGAGCGAGAGGCCACCTTTTGCGCTGTAGGATTACACTGTACTGAAATGACCCCTCAGAGGGCGAGAATTTCGGGGCTGTAGGTGCCCGCTGATGCTCTTTCTTCTCGAGGCTGAGCCACTTGGATGTCCGGGGAACTGCAGAGACAGTATTGATCGCCGTAATGATATTTTCTTGTGCCAAAATAAAGCCGAAGAATGCCCAAACACTTACAGAATGGATCAACCTCCTTTTCGGCAATCTCTCTGGCAGCTGAAATTACAAAACATATCAACCAACGAACAGGCCAATGCTCACCTTCCAGCCTCTTCCGTTTTAGCCTTTCCTTCGCCTCATTTGCCTTGGCTCTCTCAAAGGCTTCTATTGCCTGAGCACGAAAAGGATGGCGCCGAAGAGAGCGTAGCCCCGCGGTGAAGTTACATCGAGCTCTCGCCGCTCCTGTTCCCTCATCTTTCTGTAGTGCGACTCTAGAAGCTTCCGTAAGTACCCGGCGTGGGAATCAACGTACTTCTCTTGCTGAAGCAGCAGAAGGTAATAGCGTTCCAAACCGCAATGGGCCGCGTGAGACTTCTGGGAGTCAAATTTATTAACATCTATCCAGCCGGCAAAGCCTACTCACTTTTGCGCTGAGTTGCTATCAGAAAATCGTGCCGCTTAATTGCCAGTTTCTACGCCCCAACAGAACGCGGTCTCATCAACAATTTTTCACGCCTTACCGAGCGGGCGAGAGAGTCCTCGAGTGACGTCACGGGTATCTTCATAGGAGCCGTGACTCCAGGGACGACAGAGCCGATCTGCAGCAGAAGCTCTTGTTAACTGAATATCTTTCAATCTCACAGTAAAAGCCTCTTGGACTTCCTTTATATTTTCAGCAACTCTTTTACTGTCTTTCGTGACGTCTTCAAAAAGTAACCGCTCGTTTATACCTGCAATGCAGACGTATCCTCAGAAAGCCACTCCCCCAGGTAGTCCTGGCGAATTTCCAGTCTTAAAGTTCTCACGCAACTAAATCCCCCCGGAAGAGAGATAAGTGAATTTACTATGGCTAATTGATGAGGGCGGCGGTTCTGAGACTAAGGCGAGGAGGGCCAAGTTGGCCCGGCCAACATATATTGGAACACCGCGATATACGCTGCTGTTGCCGTGAAGCACAAAATCGACCAAGATGATTGTGGGTTGTAGCCAAAGCTAGGCTTAAGTCATTCTGTTTGAATCATTCGATGTATAATCGAGATCCTATCTCATTTATCTAAAGTATTGTGTTGATACTTAGACTATAGCCGTTCCCAATATACCAGAGATGCATGTCCTCCGTGATTCAGTCCTGGTGGACTAGTAGTCCTACTTACGTAATGGAAGCCAAAGATTGCTACTAGTCAGCAACCATCCATCAAAGACTCCGGTTACATCTACCAGTCGACCTCCTCGGACACCCTCTTGGCACTCTGAAAGGGAAGTTCCCGACAAGAAGATGCCCACTATCATTGCTTACTATCTTCCAGTTGGGGAGAATTCCGGAAGGCAACTCCCTCGCGGTAAATGCATACAAACTTCATACCATGCTTTGATGAGATTCCACAATGACTTCCCTCAGATGCTTTTGGCAGCCTCGTATCTAGCCATTGCACTCATACCGACACCAAATATGTCGAGCCCGGCAGCCTACTTGCTTTGCTGTGTGGTGGTCCAGTGGGCCACGATAAAGTCCTGAACGACGAGACAGCTGTGAGAAGATATATACAATGATTCCCGCTAATGTCATTTGCGCTCCCGTGGGCTGGATTTTTCCCGAGTAGTACGGAGGACATCTGCCCCAACTCCAGCACGCGACAGAGGAGAGTAGCATACAGTCTTTCTTTGTTAACCAACCCGATCCGTCGTGCCTCTTGAACTAACGGCTCAGGCGATCACATTATGAGACCGGCGTCACGCAGGCGGCATGATAAATCACATTGGCGTCCCAAGTCAGCACAAGAGCTTTACAACGATAAGTGCTGTTAAGGAAATTTCCATCTTACTTGTGCTTCCCTCGTTTCTCCGGTATTGCGCGTCGAATGAACAGATCGAGATATACCGGCGCGCTCTCGTCGGAAAAGTATGTCCACCATCCGCGGGGTTTCTTTCCATAACCGTCCGTGACCATGAAGACCTATCAGGACAGCAGCTGCTCCGAAATGGAGAACTTTCTTTACCGCAATGCAGGCTGTGTAAGCTCTCCGAGCTGGAAGGCCCACGACAGTTGCCTCGGTGTCGGCATACGCGGCAGCAGATTGAACGGAGCGACGGCCAGTGCGAGCATCCACACATTGCCAGCTGCCACCTGCAAAGGCACCCAACCGAAATCATATATCTATGAAAGTCTTGATAGTGTGGCGATACAATCTTAAGATTCCATTCTATTAGCAAGGAGACATTCGTGAGGAACGCGTTCCTAAATGAAAAGCAATTTACCTTCTTCTTTAACGCATAGTGCATATGCCTTTGGTTTCAATGTCAAATTCAGACTGGATGCTTCGGTCCAGCTGGCTCTAGTGTCCTCTAACCCAGGACACTTCCACTCCCTTCCACCTGCCCAGGTGATATAAAGAGTGTCCCGTATAGGTTGTATCTGCCACAACGACCGTTCCTTGCACGCCGTTCCTGATTTCGTTACCACTGGCCGCCTGGGCCTCGGCAATGGTGGCATTTCCGGCTTAGCGCCAACAGGCATGCTATCACCGTTATGTTCGATCGAAAGGGTATCGTGCATTATTTTTTGACAAAAAGAGAAACACAGCAACTGCTCAGCAGTCTCTCATAATAGCACCGGGAAAAAGTGAAGAATAGTACTTTTAAGAAGTATGTTAGGAGTTGGTAGTTGGCATACGGAAGTTGAGTCGACGATACGGCTGCTCTATATTGTTTCATGACACATAATTTCTATACAAACCACAACTGCTATTTGATCGGCCTAAATGATTCAGTTACTCGACAACTCGCCGAGGCTCAGTTACTCGTAGTAATCATTATACGGTATTAAGAAATATTCTATTTAAGGCATACTCAACGTTGCTTCACAACGTCCTACAGCAAGTCAGTAGGCCTAAACGTTCACCAATAATATCAGTCTAACAGATCTACCACTAGCTCATTAACAACTCAAGTATGGCAGCAGAAGGCTACATCAGCTCATAACCAGTTCATGCCGAGACCACTGAATGTCACTCTGCCATCCCCTTCCACGACCGCTGCAGTCTCATCTCGAGCACGCCGTATCACCATGATGCCGTGTAATAACCAACAACGTAGGCCACTTAGACGAAGTTGCGGACCATATGTCGGGGTAGCATAGATGACTGTCTCTCTCTCACCCTTCCGGCAAAAGCCTCCTTTTTCCGCCGCCATACAGAGTCCCGGCGCAACCGAGCAATCAAATTATTCCGTGCCTAAGAGTTGGTAATACATAAGAACGCCAACTCGGGCGAGGTTTATCTCTCAAATCTAGAAGAACCACACATTTCTAGAGCAACTAACGTATTCCAACTGAACACCTCCACCGTACGAATGAGTACAAAGTGGTAGCAAATCCGTAACTGCCGCAAAGTGGTGCCAACGGTGACTACTGATGAGTAACGACATATGGTCGGCAAGACAGCATTCGGAAAGTTGCATCGTTGCGTACAACAGGGCCAGCTTATTCCATATCGGACGCGGCGGCTTACTTCATCCCGTTCACTAGTGATCATTTCCACTAACGGTTTCATTCGCTGCGCTTGGTTAGCATCCGCCAAGTTAACTGGGGGAATAACAAGAAGCTCGCACGAGAGGGAAACCACTTCGCAGCGACATATGTGAGATACTCCCCAACCACCAACCAATGACTCCAAGCACAGGACATCTCCTGGGACCTAATAAAAGACAATTACAAAAATTGCAGTGAACAGCTCGCTTGGTAGCATTAACAAATTCCGATACTTGATACTAGTTATATTCCTACTAGGTGGACCACACAGCGACAATCACAGTGTGACTTGCTCGCGGGCTTCCCCTGCTTAGACCAATAGGACCGTATTGCTACAGAGCATATCCTGCCTCAACAACAACAGTATAGGCACTAAATCATCTTGGTTCGAATAGATACCAAACAGTGCCATTATCGGCGGTGGGCTACCGTCATACACAGACGGTGTAATCCACGCTGGCTCCTACTGTACATATCTTCCAATATCTCGACCCAGGATTTTTTATATAATCAGACCATCTCCCAGGGATGATCCTTGCCACTAAAGCAAGCCAAACCCTCCACAGCTCTCTCTCGAGATTCGAGTACTACATATTTTGGGCAAAGCAAGGAGGCTAAACCGTAAAGCTAATGTAAGTAACTAACTATTTAGTAATCTAAATAAATAAGTAACTAACCGTGAAGCCTAATGTATACTCTAAGGGGCCATAGTAGCACTATCACCGAGGGGTTGCACAACAATAATGAATTAAAATCTCCCTAACGTAATGAGGTGGTAGATGGACAATGAATTCGTAACCAGTCCCGGTTTTCTCTCCCCCACCAGTGTCGTCCTCCACTCCAACTTCTCCTCAGTCAGATATCTTTCGCTCATCATCCCCAGTGC
Source organism: Perkinsus chesapeaki (assembly GCA_013115145.1). Taxonomy (NCBI): domain Eukaryota; phylum Perkinsozoa; order Perkinsida; family Perkinsidae; genus Perkinsus; species Perkinsus chesapeaki. Next base: position 71,489 of record JAAPAO010000050.1, read on the forward strand.
CCGCAGAATCTCGTGTCTCACTGTCTGAGCCAGCGGGTTCGGTACGCTCAAGCCGAGCTTGTCAGTTCTCTTCAGGACTAGATCCTTATCAAAATTCCCCATGCCGATCTTCAAGCAATCATCACTAACAACCTTCAGCTCAAGTTTCCCGCTCATCACAACAACCAGACCGGGTGGATGCTTTCCGCCGCACGGCTCAAACACTAATTCGTGCAATCGGTACTTCTTTTTTTCAAACACGTTTTCGACTTCGTATCCTCCGATCCCTGTAAACATCCGTGACACGTGCGGTTTCGAGAACAATGTCGCACAGTCGAATAAAAACGTGCTCAACTCGGCCGCTATGCTGAATCGCAAATTCTCCGCGACTTCGTGAAGCAGGCGGGAGAAGACCCACGCAGGAATGACGATGATCTCCACGTGCTCCTGTCCCTCTGCAACATAAATCTCAGATCGAGTTCGGTCCGTCGGGTTGTCGCACAATATCCACTCTCCGGCACGCACGCCGCCTGTTCGCTCGTAATGAACCCGCCTATCGTCAGCCAGCGCAGCTAAGCCACCTTCGCCAGCAGAGCTATCATCTCGTACGGTTATGAAGCGATATCGACCGATCCTTCCATGCAGCACAAGGACCACGCAGATAGGGGAGCCCGCTATGGTTACAGGCAGACCAGGATAGCTAACACGAACTTCGCAAAAATGGACCACTTTCTCGATCATCTCTCGAGTGACCTGAAAAGGCGTTCTAGTCGGAGCTAGGCAGGTGGCCCTCCCTACACCAATGGACCCCAGCGGAGTCGTGCCGCCATATCTCACAAGGGAGTCGGACACCACCCGCCGCTCGGCCTCTGTGCTGCTGTCCTCATCCAGGAGCGATGTCGCAGTATGTCTCGCGAACCTTAGTCGTACCTGAAGGACTTCTAGTAACATCTCGTCTCGTGTTTAGCCGCGAGCCATCAAACACTCCGGGTGAGTATGTCAAACAACCGCATGCGCCACGCAGAACCGCTCCGAGGAAGCAGCGCCAAAATTTGGTTCAAATACTTCATCTGTCGGCGGCATCGCCGTCTCTTGAAATCGTTGACGATCACCTCCACCATGATCGACAAGACGTCGACGAACCATGCTGATGCTACTGCCAGGAAGCTCCTTAGACTTACGCCGAGGGTTCTGAGATAACAGACTCAATCGTTACGAAAACCGACGGTAAATAATTATCAAACTGAAAATATTAAAATGAAAAAAATAAACGAAAATGAAAAAATAAATATAAACAGATACGAGATGAGATGACTCATCTCATGGAAGGATGGACATCATTGAGGAATTAAGGAAGGACCTCATCTGAGATGAAGTCCTTCCTTAATTAGTGTGAGGCAGGTGGACCGTTTAACTCCATAGTGCTGCAATTAATAAAATGTTACGGGTAAGATTAATTGCTTGTTAGTGCTCTGGAGGTGATTCTTGATTTAGGTGAAGAAGTAATATTACCACACCACACAACGAACGCCCTTCGTTTACTTTAATTGCTTCATCTTCCATCATAGCCTCCAGCCGCAACTGTTCAATCCTATCCCTGGCCCATACAAAATCTGCCCACATCTGTGTCTCTCGAAGAAGGAGCTCTCTGAAACACGAACGATAACAGACGTTAGTGCTGCCAAAACTATAGACAGTATTCGATCCTTCTTTGCGACAATTCCCCGTGTTAGAAGAGCATGAGTTACTGACACTGTTAAGGGCAGTATCCTTCTCTAGAGGACCTCATCATTTCCAAGCAAAATTCACGTTGTACCTCGGAACTATGATTATATTTCAATGAGCCTAGATGAGTGGCGTAACCTGCACATCCTCGTATTGGCTGCTGTCCTTCAGTAAAGCAGACGTCTTCGAACTTCAACATCCATACTACCGTTTCTGCCTGAGTCCAGATTTCCCTCGTCCTCTCTGCCGAGCCGGCTCAATAAAAGGCGGCAACGTTTTCCGCGCAGCAGTAAGGCGAAGAATCATCAATTGTAATGGTGGTGATGTATGATCGCTATCTGTCGCACATGATACCAACCACCACAATCTAACCAAACCTACCATCGTTGCCGAGTATGAACGACTTGACTGCCGCGTCAGCTGACTTAAAAGCCGACTGGTAATCTCCCAGTCTCATAGAGCACACGGCCAAGTTAAACATCAATACGGATTCCACCACCTTCCCTCCGTTAAGCTTTTTTATCCGATCAATGCACCACTGGAATACAAGCCTCGCTCTCTGAGGAACGATCCTCCAAAGCTGCCTTGCCAGGATTCCTCACCTGAGCGTTTTTCAACCTCTCCATAGCGCACCCCAACGTCCCCATTAGCTCGACGAGGAGCTCCTCGGTGTCTCGAGCCTCCTCCTTCGCAATTCCCATTGTACTCGCCAAGACGTTGTATCGCTCCGCTTCTGACTGACTGCGGCACACCGTAGCAACCTGAAGTCCCAGAAAGATACGCCTCTATTACGTGCACTAGGCCATTGTACAGAATGATCGAAAAAACCGAACAGCTCGCTTGCTGCGAAGTCCGCAGAGATAGATGCTTTTGTGACTTCTGTGATCGACAACGTCCAAACCCACTACTCGGGAAGAATCGCTACCGATGAGAATGCATTAAGCGCATCTTCTTGCAATAGAATTATATTATCTGTACAAATCTGCATTGTACATAACAACCTTCAAGAACCATTCTTCCATGAGCCCCAATATATCTCAGAAACCTATACAGCTTATCGGGAATATTATACCAAAGTTCCTGGATGGATGTATCCGATCTGTCCTCTATAAGCACCTTCTATAAGTCTATCTGTATTGCTCCAGGATCGTAAGTTCATACATAGGGTCATCTTAGTCGACAAGAGATGTCGTAATCGAAATTTTCGCAGATTTCCCCGGCTTCTCAGTACAGTGGTAAACTACTTGTGAAATTTTCACTGCTCGACTGAAGAAAACTAGTAGACATCCCAACACAGTTTTTCAAGTGTCCTCCGAACATCATCGTTCTTTCCCATAGTACTACCGCTTTCCTTCCAGTCTCATATACTCCCTCCCAATCGCCTTGGTGAATCTTGTGGAACAACGGTCCTTTTTCTATCTTCCCTGGCAGCTCCGTGCGAGCATCAACCGCCAACTGTGGAGATGGGCCGATGACCGCAGGTATTAAATCGATCGGCAATGGCTGGAACCTAGTCATCCGCCCCGGGGCGCTTTTCGGACGAGCTCGCCTGACCGCCGAAGCTTTCGGGGAAGATCCCCGACGGAACAATCGAAACGACTCGGTTCCAGACAGTGTGTTCCTCCTCCTGCGGTTTGTCGGAGTTAGTAAGAAAGGGGTACCCAACTGCATCACTAAGACGCAGAGAGAGCTCAGGAACAGCCTCAAGCCCAGCAGCCTTACCAGACACACTCAGCGAGCTCGATCGCCGTCGCTGCCCTTTCCTCGGTTGGAGCTTAGGCGAGCGGTTTCCTTTATCTTTCTTTTGTCTTCTTTCGAATTGATGAGTCTTGCTCCGTTTAGGCGCCTCTGCGGCCGGATCCTCGGCACTGTGTGGTTTCATATTTTTCTCCAAGAACAAGTGTTTTTCCCAACGAGCGTCCGCAAACTCCTTGCAGTGTTTGATCTGGCAGATCTCTTCGGGACGCGCCTCGACGAGATTGATCAGATCCACAATGCGTGACTTCTCTATATCAGTTCTACTGATCGACCTCCTCCCAACACAACTGGGCAGTTCTCTCCGTCCAGCCGGTGTGGTATGAGGCCTCAAAGAGCCGGCACGTGAGATGCGAGACTGGCTGCGGTCTGCTGCTGCTGTGGCACGATTGCCGTGGCCGGTTAATGACGGCCTCGATCTCACAGGGCTTGTTCGAATGCTTCTTCTTGATACTATTGATCGTCTAACGAACGAAGAACAGACCAATGGGTAGTGGGGAACTGAGATGCGTTAAAGAGATAATTTTCGAAATCCGATTGTAGGATCGTCTTCAACACGTTGAGTAGGATTCTAGAAATAACTAAAGGCCGTACGAGAAACAATTTAACAAGCACAAGCATATGACCCGATAGGTTAGTGACTTCTCACCTCGAACCCTCTCTGGACGATCCTCGAAGAGACACAAATGAAGACATTTTTAAAGAGCTCGGCAGCTGAATGAAAAACGATAAGTAGCCGCCATTTCAAACCAGCGGCCGCGAGCGACAGAGAGAGAGAAGACAGAGTTTTCATGCTGCAGAATATCGGGCGCGCGAGATCCGTTTTGCGCTGGCAGTGCAGCTCTTGTCGCGTTCGCCCGTGAATACACACTAAAGTGTCACGGTCACAGTCGAGTCATAGAATACAGTATGTCTAAGTGAGGTTTACGAAGTAGACAAGTTTAGTTGTGGTCGTCAATAAGCGGCACGCGTGCACGGACAGCACGTCGCGTGCACGCGTGACACAATCCTAGTGCGCTGTGCATGCAATTGCAGAAAGATACGGTGCTTCGAGGTTCGGGGCATCAGTGATTGTATCTCATATTAGGTTGTTTTCCACCGCGTTTTTGACCCACCCTCCTCTCCCGGGTTGGACCTTTTGAGTTTATGTTGCGAACATGGGTGTGTGTCTATGCTCGCAATTTAAACCCATAAGGTCGTGCACACCCTCGCGCCGCGGCGGCCAGTTTACGGGCACATAGCCCATCCCTTGGCACGGTTTCCGGGCTTCGGGTTTCGGGCTACTGGTTGTTTACGGGTTCGCCGCTCGCTTGGGTGCACTGCGCTGCCCCATCCGCCTTCGTGAGAGAGAGTTGGTTGATGACGTAAAACTAACCGAGCCTTTTCCGGCGTTGGACTATAAACTCACGCACACAGAGATGTGAAACGGTTGATCGTTTTGTGGAGAGTCACAGGCGTCGCGAAATTTCGTGCTTGCGTTAATACCAAGCCGTCCGAAAATCTTCAGCAGTTCGGAAAATGCTGTCTGATTATCTTGCATTGTGAAATTGCGATCCTTATTCGCGAAATTGATGTCCCTATTTGCGAAAATGATTTCCTTATTCGCGAAATTGGTGACCTTGAACGCGAAATAGGTTTCTGAGAGGTACAGGTGAGAGAGGCGGTCTCCTTGGATTTACAATCAAGGCTTAACACTAACTCCGCCGCTTGCTTTAGGTTTAGAATCCTAGTCTGCAAGCAGGCACCGTCAGGAAGACAACAATGACGTGACTATTTTTCTGCCTCGGATGCTCAGATTATCACGAAACGAAGAGTGAAAACTCGTAGCTGTTAAGCGGAGTTGAAGGCGTTGTTAAGACTTCTCGACCCATCGCGACTGGATTCCTTAGGCTGTCTTACGACAAACTAAGGCTTTGTTACAAATCTGTCACTGATAAGTCTGTGCATCAGGATTGGGCATGAGTTATGCGAAGCTAACCAGCGCCCACAAGCACAGCTGTCTACTGTGCACAAATCGTCAGTAATCATTACTGATGATGTATTATGCATCAGTCATTACAAATACAGGTAACGGAGCAATTGAAATTTCATGATGGGATGAATGCGGTCATAAACACAAAACATATCCGAAAATATGCGATAGAAAGAGGATTTCACCGCGATGCAGGCTTGATTCAAGCCGCTTGAAGTTCAAGCCTTGAACGAATTATTCATTCGCCACGCCCCTAGCCACTACTGTTGCGAGGATCCACGATGTGAATGAGCGCACAATCAAGGAATAAGCGGCACTCTGGCCCATAACGAAATAACTGTCAGTGCCAGGCTGACACTGCCTACTAGTTGACAGTTCACTGATCGTTTTAAGATCCGAGGCAACGGGCCTTCGCTTGAGTGTCAGGGGTGTGGTGTCACCCCACTTATTTGCGGCGCCAACACTATATGATTTCCGATCCACGAAATAGCCTAGGCTAGGCTTACCGCACAACTAGTGGGTGAGGGTGAGGTGGACATTTAACGGCCGGGAACAAGAGTTCCGGGGTTGAAACGTTCACTGAACGTGGTTCAGTCTAAACATGCAGTTTGTGAACTCATCTGCAATCCTTTCACAGTGTTGGAAGATACTGGAGCGATATTCGAAGAGCTCTATCGTCCGGTTGGAAGGTTATGGCGCGGAGGGCCTCCTTTGGCGACCGCCAAAAATAGCTTAAGAAATACCTCAAGCTCATTCTACTATTTTCATTCTGAACTCCTGGGGCTTTGCCAACTCAGTCTTTTCAGCCATGTACTTCATCATCCGTATGCTCCCTCTCGTGTGCTTCCTGTGCACTAAGGCAGAGATAATGCTACAAGACGCCACAAATGGAGAAGGGTAGGGTATTCAGAGTCCGTAGTTGCTAAAGTCAACGTGACGCTGGTAACTAGTTTCTCTTCTCTCTTCTGTCACCACTCCTTGTGGCGACTGAGTCTCCGCGACTCCCTCGTTATTCCCATTCAACATCTTCAGGTACAATTCAAGCTCGCTAGCCGGCGCTGACGGTACAGAAAGGCGTTTGGTTCAGTTGCGAGCGTGTGTTTTGAAAATAGGTTCATGCTACGAGAAGCCTATCGGGAAGTGCTACTATAGCAGAATTGCTGGAGGTGTTGCGGGATGTCACTGCTCGCCACCGGCTCTAGTCGGATACACTACGGTATGTTCCTGTAGCTCGTGAACTAGAATAGTATGTTATTTCAGGCCGGGATGTTCGATATTGACTTCGTTGTTTGCACTACACCATGTGGTGGAAATACGTGTCCCAAAGCTCCTAAGGGGACGGGCAGTTGTACCAAAGTGTTCTCCAGATCGATGTGCGTTATCAACTGCAATGACGACGAAGTAGGGTATCATAAACGCCAGCTTCATGGATTCGGAGTGTCAGGACTGCCCAGAAGCTGCCGTATGCCACAACTGGGGAGGAGCTACTAAGAGTTGCATGTACCGTCCCTAGCCCACATCATAACTCGTCGGCGGTCCTTAGTCAGAAGTTTTCAACTCCTGACCGTTCATGATGAACGGTTCATCATTGCGGGTCATTTGGAATGGCCCATTTATCTGTCGTCGCATCCGATGCGTCTTAGAAATAACCTTTTTTTGACTAGAGGCTGCTCCAATGTAAGGCCTCTAGTCACTTGTCATTCATCATTTCATAGTCACCAAGTGTCGGTTTCCTCGCCTACTCAGCTATCTTAGGGAAGAACCGGTTACCGGGCCTCACGATTTAGTCCCTGGCCAAATATCAATCTGATCCTATCGGTCCTCCGATTGTTGAGTTGTCAATTGGTTTCGCCACGATTTATCCTTCTTCTCATTCTGAGCTCAGGGAGCTCAATGCCATTGAGTCATTGGATTACCGTTGCCGTGGCGGCAATGCCGTCGGATACACCACTTCTGGTATTCCATCCGGGTAGTGAATACAAGGTTGTCCAACTCAAAGAGTCAGACATATATGGAGCCGAAACATCCCGTGGATGCACGGTCCGGGGACAGCTCCTTCCACAATAGTCATCTGAGAAATGTTTCCCGCGCTTTACCGCCAACATCAGCTCTTCAAATGAAGACTTAACAACTATCGTCATGTTCTTCGCGTCCGGTACCCTTTTGATCTGTTAGATCAAGTTGACTCTTTGACAAAGAGTCTTTGTCGAACATGCTCATAATGCTGCATACATCCGGCATGGCGCAAGGAGTCCCCGCACTTGGTCAGTATGTTGCACAGCAAGCTTTGTTTCTGTTCTCATATGATCACGGAACGATTTGTGGGGATTCACAGTACATCGATCTCTCCACCTTGACTCGGGGCGGGGGATCTTCAAGACCGGCTCATAGGGCTCTGACTGTTAAATACCGTGACGGGATCTTCCGCTTTCCTTTAGCGGTCGGAGCCATAGAGTTAACTACGCATGGCTCACTACGCATGGCTCACCGCACAGACCGCACAAAAAATGTATTCGGGTTAAGTGGGTAAATGTGGCATTTCATAACAAAGGCTCCGAGTTGATTTTTCAATCACAGGTGCAGCAGTCTGAAGAGCAGTCCTTCAGCCCCACCCGGTGGTCAAACACACAAGAATGACCTGGATGGTTTAAAATCCTCGCCGCATAGACCATGCGGTCGGGAGCGGATCGCCTTCGATAGCGAGGAGCATTGTTTAGGGCGTAAGCTTAACACTATTCAACGACCACTTCCAAGCATTCATCGATGTTATACTCGCTAACCATGTCCGGTATGATCTTCCTAATGTACATCATGGGCACCAAGGGAGAACTGAGGGTACAAGATATTGGAAATAGGTAGGAAACCTACCGTGGGTAGGAAACCACGTTTGCTAATGGGGCGAGGTAGGAAACGAAGACTCCGTTATCATCCTAGCGGCTAGGACCTAGCCAGATTGCAGACTTTAGTCCCTTCTTCCTGTATTTGCATCACTCGCTTGCATAACTTGTCAGATACAATCCAGTCTCGATCTATGGTCATCAAGGTGGAGTTTTTCGTTTTCGTTGCGAATGTGTATGCCGTCAAAAGGTTCATGTTATGAGAAACCCTTCGGCACGTGCATCTATAACCAATCCGATGGCTATGTATACGGGTGTTCCTGCTCGGCACCAGCTGGTGTGATTTACGCTCTGGTAGTTTTCTAGCCCGGACTGAAGGCATTCACCTGATCTATCTTCCAGACCAAAGATTATGAAATTGACGTGGTCGCTTGTACTGATGATTGTGATGGAGATTCCTGTCCTAATGCACCTAAAGGGACGGGCAGTTGCGACCCAGTGGGATATGTGGAAACAGCTTGCCTGATTAACTGTAAGGATGACAAAGTAAGAAAATATGATTATGAACCCGATCGATGCCTTACACGGTAGGACTGCCTTGAAACGGCCATCTGCTACGACGGGGGAGGACCTTCTGGCGTATGTATGTACCGTCCCTAGCTCTGCTCATAACTTGACGATGAGTGGTTAGCACAGTCCAAGATTATCCGGCACAATGTGGGTAATTTCACATGGCCTATTTCTCTTTCTGCGCGTTTAACGTGCCGTAGCCAGTCTCGACTAGGTCCCTAATCGTTTATCGTTAATCATTCTATACCATCACAATCGGGCCGATTGAGAGGCCGAGTGAATTGGTTTCAGGGTTTGCCTAACCCTTGTGGTTCTTTTGTTGTTGAGTTGTCAATAACTTCCCCGCTACTGAGTCAAATTTCTCTAGATGAAGTCGGCCATCACCCGACAGTAATTCGACTGTGATTTTCCCTATGGTATTCTGATTTCGTCTCCGAACCTCTGGTAACTCATCTTGAGGTACGGACTCCTATGGTAGGAGTTACTAACCCCTATAATTCAGAGAAACCATTTAGTAGTATTGGAGATTGATCGAATTTTTCGCTGAAGAGTTGTTCCAATTTTATGCCAAATCGAAAGGTTTGGGGATTAATTTAATCCATATTTCATATGAAAATATGGAATTCGTTTCACAGCCTGTGGAGTTTTCCTGAGGAAAACCTGTGAATCCTGTGAATCACAGGATCTAATTTTCCTCAGGAAAACTGTTCCCCCCTCGACCGGCAAGCGAGGGATGTCACAACTTGCTCTGCTCCCACTCGATATTATCGAGTGAGCCTGATAGCAAATATCATCGCTTGCCGAGTCGGTAACGCTAAGCGTTTGCTCATACCACTGATATAAGCCAACACTCACGGTTATAGGCTTCGTATAGGCTGTATGGTTCACGACGGTATCTTGATAGAATATCAAATTGATATTATCAATGATATTATATCAGTGATATAATATCAAGATACGAAAACCATATACAATATGGAGCAATGTGCCAGGAATGAGCATTGAAAGCAGGAGTCAGTATGCTATAGAGCGCTAGACTAGCGCCGCTAGTCGGATGGATCATTGAAAGTGCCACTCCCTGAGGACGTCGCCTTCCCCTATTCGCTGCTACGCCTCAATCGGCGCTCCTACGGATATGATATCGTCGCTGAACGGTTTGGTCTGAACCCAGCGAACAGGAGCTAGCGTCTCGGTGTGCATCGCCTTATTTTGTCTAGCTTCTGCTTTATTAAGTTCGCGTCGCCAACTTGGCGATTCGGACCCACAACACTTGCGGTTAATCCATGCCGTGGATTCCACGGTGGTAACCCATCCGACCCAGTACAACTACGTCCAGTGGCCAGCTGGTCCATTCTTATTTTTTTCATTAGTGATGAGCTAATGAGTCATAATGACTCAGTCATTAGTAATTGCTCATTACTCTTTCTGCGCAGGTCTTTATTTCATAGAGTGAGTTCTCGGACGAACTTGAGTGAGCCAGCGCAGCAGCACGAAATGGCTGTTGGCGGGCGAGGTTTGCTAAGCGAGATTCCAGAACGTTCCAGGAGTGCCGCAGCTGGCAGGGGGGGCTCGTTGTTCGGTACGGCCCTGCGGAGAAAGCTGAAGCAGGACTATATACACATCTTTACTCTAGCGTTGGAGAGGACGCTCACTCCTCAATAGCGACTGGTCAGTGGCAGCCGGCAGTCAGCTGACAATACACTCAAAAGATAGGTCATATTAAAATAAATAAAACTTAACGTAATTCGTATATGATTACACTCGAATCGAGTGACTCGATCCACTAGCTTCATAAACGGGACAAGCTTGAGTGGGACTGTTTACACAGGCACAATGGGACATCAAGTAACACAAACTTAGGACGTATCGGCCGCATCCAAAGGACCTTCAATCATAACACAATCCTTTCATAGATTTCTCAACACGAGCGCCCTGCATTGCAGGACCTGCAATGCCCAATTTGCCATCGCAAAACGATACATTTTTTGGCCAAGATTGAATCTTGGGTTGTACATCTTCGGGAATAATCCAAAATTGTTCCCGGGAACCGGTAACATCCCCAGGAATAATTTGCGAACAAAAATGGGAAGAGTTTGAATCACGGTCCTGTGCATTAGCAAGCCCGAAAAACGCACAAAGCATCGAGACTAACACCGTCATTGAACTAGCTACTTCCTGGTCATTGAGTAGGGGAACACGCATCATGGATTATGCATGCAGTGGTAGCCTACCACTGGTAGGTTCGATTTATACTCCGTACCGGAGAACCAGGCCACCCCTAAGCAACGCTGATGCGTAGAAGCGTAGGAAAGATCTTTTGAGAATCTTGAAGACTCTCGAAATACAAGCGTGTGCTTGCAAGCTGGTCTTTTCTGACCATTATGATGAATACAACAGATAGTTTGTTACAGATTAATTCACAGATTCGCTCGTGGAGCCAATCATCGAAAACCCACTACCAACCGCAAAGAATGTGTTGTTGACAGTGTGTCACACAGTTCAGCGGGTCTATATTGTTGTCTCTATAATGCTAAGTTAGCATTGCTTACTTCCCAGAATATTGCGGCACGGCTCGGCACCCGCTCTCCAACTCTCTGCCTGATTCTCGATGTACGAGGCACTTATTTCAAAACCTGCAGCTCTGGTCTAACCAGAGCTGAGAACCCCGTGTCACCGAAGGACGCCTACAGTGAGGTTCTTACTGCACCAGGCTCCAGCAGATCCTGCAGCTGTATGTTTTATCTGTTTCTGATGATCGCTCCGGAAGTATGATTCTGGGCCAGAATCATACTTCCGGAGCGATGCAGTTGCGGCCGTGCTCGTCTGACAATGTGTACCTTACAAAGGTATGAAATTGTTGATCGACTGCATAATACGAGATATGATGCCATGCAGTAGATGACTCAAGTAGGAGAAAAATAAGAGCAAGTTCGAATTATAGATGGGCACGTTCCGTTCTCCGGTGTTGAGTACGGTACGGGCCGTACCGTACGGCGTACGGCGAGTTTATCGAGGTGTTACGGAGTGCGGTACGGAGTACGGAGATGGGACATTAAGTTCACCTCTGGTGGCCAATGAACGGTCGAGGAGAGTAGAGATTGATAAGAGAGATATCCCGGACCATTTAAACTTTTATTTCTCTGAACTATTTACTTTCATTCTTTTCGTTACTTATTGCACGCGCACCAATGCGGAAAGAATGCACATGCGTGCATAATGTTCCGAACATTGCCAGCGAGGACACTATGTTGGTTCTGGGTACTTGGCACTTGACTCGAACACATTCCAACGCTTAAATAACACTCCGCACCGTACTCCATACTGGCCGTACCCTGACGGATGCTCAAGTATAGTTCGAATTCTATTTTCGAATCGTGCTGATATCGCTCTGTTCCACCGGGGAGTTCCGGCGGGAACACCAAAGGAACATGCGTCGCCCCCGCGACGCTTTTTTTCATTGCCCGGATATTTGAACCTCTCCCGAAGCCTTAGTTCCAAACATAACCAACTAACATGGCTATCTCTCGCCTACTAATGTACATCGTGATCATTGTCTGACAATGATCACGATGTACATTAGTATACATATACTCACTATATACTGACTGTACATAGTGACTCACTATTACCTACGCAGCCCAAAGCTGCTGGAAGGCTGCAGACTGCAGTAATGGTGTATGCTATTGCAGGAATGGCAAAATCTGCTCCGACAGTTCCTGCTACTGTTCTCAAAGTGGCGGGCTGTGCTGACACAGCACTGCTGAGACTATCATTCAGAGCAGCGCCTGCTGCAAAGGTGCACTATGTACACTTGCTTCAATGGACGGCGCTCAGCCAGTGGAGGTCTCATTCTCAATATCTCATTTCATAGTCTCGCCCTCAAGCCAAACCCTTCCTAGAGAAGCGCTTCCCATAATAGTGTTCTTAACAGTACACGTTGTTCATTCAATGAACTCCGTTGTTATATAACTCGACGAGACTTTTCAAGTATTATGAGCCGTTGTGTGTTGAGTTCGGCCGTTGAATGCCCAGTTGACATGGTTGCGTCCTTCCGCCGTAAGTTAACAGCCACTCGCGCGTCGATAGTGCGACGTTGGACATTCGTATGAGAAATTGATGACTTATAGTGTGAGTTTCATACTATAAAACTATAGAATTTACAGCATGACATTCACGCCGCGGGCAATACCAAAGTCACTTTGGCAAAGTGTCCTCAAGGATCTCAACCCCAACGGAAATGAATCTCTCGAGTGCCTCGACCTTCACGAGCCGATAGTATCGGCCCGATACTCAATAAACACAGCAGAGAGGCTAGTGCACGGGTTAATCACCTGGTACCAGCGGTTGAGTTGAGTCGACCAGACACGACCAAGGTTTGGTTACCAAATACTTCGACGCATTAGCGGTACAAGATTGACATCGAAAATCTATGGAGGAATGAGGCACCGACGGACGGTTACCGACCCCGGCAAGAACCGTGGCCCCGCCAAATACTTTGATTTCCGACTTAGGTCGTAGACTCCACCGCTCGCAGCTCATCCCATGCATCGTTCACCGAGCATTGGGATAGCCGACCACAGATCATTGAAAATGTCTGCGGGCCGCCGATGTATCTTTCTAATACCTGCTCTGGGGACAGCCTCCCCCACAACAGTCAAATGGGAATTGTTTTTCCGTGTTTCGCGCCGTCAGGATGCGGGAACACGTTCGGAGGGGAGTTGATAACTATTTCCATCTTCTTTACGCCCGACAGACCTCTCGATCTGATAGTCTATCAATGATAGGTCAAGTGGACCCTTTGTCAAACACGCTCATCAGGCGGCATACAGCCTACAGGGCGCAAGGATCCGCACATTTGGCGCACGTCACTATGGCGCACAACAAGCTCTATTCCTGTCAGTAGACGATCACAGAATGATCTGTGGGCATAGCGTTTGCGTTCAAGCGATCTCGTTGACATGATTCAGGGAGAGGAATCTTCGATGACGAGTCCTAGGCCCTTGAGTCCTCACTATCGTCCCCGGAATCTTCCGATTGCCAAAAGTAGTTGGGGACATGGAGTGAACTAGGAATGGCTCACCGCACAGCCCGCACAAGAAATGTATTCTGGTTAAGTGGATATCTTATCCGGATAAGTGTGGTATTTCGGATACGAGGTTCCGAGTTGATTTTTCAATCACAGGTGTAGCAGTCTGAAAAGAAGTTCTCCTCTATAACCCGGTGGTCAAACATACAAGAGTGGCTTGGAAAGATGCGTATCCTCTTAGGCCTTACGGCAGGGAGTGTTGCAAGGACTCGTCGACAGCATGGAGCATTGCTTAAGCTTAGTAAGCTTAGCTTACATTATCCGAGTCCACTCCGATCACTTCCAAACCTTCATCAACTCTATACTCGCTTAGCCATGTACGGTATCATCGGCATGATCTCCCTCGTGTGCATCCTGGGCACTAGTGGAGAACTAAGGGTGCAAGATATTGTGAATGGATCGAGGTAGGAAATAGAAAGTCCGTCATAAGAGAGAGATTCTAATCCTTCCTTCCTGTACATTCGGGCTTCAACATGAAACTCTCATGAGCTACACGTGTCCAGCTTATGTGAATTCTTATTGGCAGGTACAATCCAGTCTGGTTTCGTGCTCCCCAAGGTGAAGTATTTGACTCCGATAGTGCATACGTCGTTATTAGGCTCATGTTATGAGAAGCCCATCGGCAAGTGTGTCTATAACAAAGATGCTCATGAGTTAGAAGGATGTCAGTGCGCGGCACCGGCTCTCGTAGCATACGCTCTGGTGAGTTCAGCGCAGACTAGTGCCCCTTACCGAATTTTTCAGACCGACGATGATGACGTTGATGTCGTCGTTTGCACTGTCCAGTGTGGTGGAAATCCATGTCCCAACGCACCTAAAGGGACGGGCAGCTGCAACGCAGTGGGCTCCTTATCATTGTGCATGATCAACTGTAAGGACGACAAAGTAAGAAAACGTGTTTATTGGCCCAATAAATGCGTAGCATGATAGGACTGTCCTGAAACGGCCGTCTGCTACAACTGGGGAGGACCTTCCAGCAGCTGTTTGTACCGTCCCTAGCTCTGCTAATAACTTGACGATGAGCGCTCAGCCCAATCCCAGACTATCCGGGAGTCCCGGACCGGGACAATGTGGGTCTTCTTAGATGGCCCATTCCTCTTTCTGCGCGCCTAACGTGCCTTAGCCAGTCTCGACTAGAACCCTAGTCGTTTATCACTAATCATTTCATACTCTCCACAAGCAGCTTTCCTCGCCTAGGTGGCTAGGGTGGAAAGGGCGATTCCAAGGTTTGCCTAATACCTGTGGGTCTTTTATTGTTGAGTTGTCAATAACATTCACGATCCTGAGTCAAAACGCCTCTTAGAATGGATTTCACATGGGCATTGGACTATAAACTCACACACACGCGCCTCTAGATGAAATCGACCACCATTCGAGTCAGACATTTCATCTTCTGACTTCCTCCAAGAGCTTCTGGCAACTCCTTTGAGTCAGTGCCATAGAAAGGTACTCCATCTGGATTTAGTCTGTACAACGGCTTGATAAAAGCCAGTTTGTCCAACCGTTGGATTCCAACGACCCGACAAGTGCTCATTTGACTGTGGTGTATCAAACTCAGCACATCTGGCGACGCAGAAGAAGTTATTAGTTAGCTGCAGTTTGCCTGACGTTGTCGTAGAAGGCGGCAAGAGAGCTTTCATCACAAGGGATGTCCGGAGAATTAACGGCATTATGGAATACGTACGACATCTCTCTAGCTTCTTCAACGATTACCTGTCAAACAAGGTTGGAAATACAATGGACTGCATTCGATGAAGAAGTGCTCATGGATCGAGCTTCCCAAAAGTGGCCCACTTTTGCCACTTCTGCCACCCATCTGGGGAGGTGAAACAGCATTATAGATCCTTTCACTATTATAATTTATAAATTGCCCTACCAGGTAGGGCCCACCTCACCTCTGGCAATCCAGCAATTTTCGCGACATGCATAGCATGGCTTTGTGGGCAGCGACCCTTCGTGAACTTATACAGGAAGGTCACTGCGCGAGTCACTGGATCTACAAGGCATGCTTGATGGTATCTAAAGTTCAGACTCTGAGCATATTATCGCATCAGAATCGAGCCCAATGTTGGAAGGTCTTACAGTGCTGTATTGGTGAGGGTATGGTCCTCGGCTAATTGATGGTAGTGTGTGGCAAACAAAGCACGGCATCCTATCTGTTCAGATACCCTTTCTAGGACAGCATGAGCGATAGCTGCACCGTCAAAAGTAGATGTCCCGCGACCTGATGTCAACAGGTAGTATCAATAAGGTCTATGAGCCGAAGATTAGACTCGAATTAGGTCCAGCAGGTTATTAGAATAGGTTACGAGACCTTACCAAGTTCATCGATGACTGCTAATGAGTGTTTAGTGGCATGTTGAAGGACAGCTCCGGTTTCTTCGAGTTCGATCAGGAAAGTACTTTTATTTTCAAGAATGGAGTCTCGAGCACCGATCCTCGTGAATATGCGATCCACTGGGGTCAAATGGAACCTGACATACCGGAGTTGTATTTGAAAATCACCAAACAAAAACGCATGCTGGAGAAGAAATAACACTATCCTTACGACGAGGCTGGAACGCGACATCCAAGTTGCGCGATAATGACAGCTGTGGCGCTGAGGCGAAGCACTGTACCTACGAAAGACATGCAAAACAAGGCTGGCTGCCATCTGAGCTGCAGAGTCAGCTGCGAGAGAGACAAAAATAGTTCTTAGTCGTACTTTTGCCTCCCATGTTGGGGCCGGTAACGAGGAGGGTAGTCGGACCATTATTATTGCCCATTTCAACAGTGTTAGCGACGAACTCTCTACCCGATCGAGAGAGGATGGCCTCTTGAACCTGAATTTACGGAATAACGTCACACGACGTCCTTACAAGCGCCTACGGGATGTCTGCCGTTTTGCAAGTTTAGAACGGGAACATCGGATTCGTCTGGATCCACGATACATGGCCGGCACATCGGCCCAGAACCGGGTTGGGAAGCCTCCGAAAGCGACAGAAGACAGTCTAGTGTTGCCAGTCTGTTAACCTGGGAATTACCAACCCTTTGAGGGCACTCGAGCAACACGCCGGCTCTCACCATTTGTTGCAGACGTATCGTGTGTTTGTGAAAGTCTTTGAAGAGCTGAGCCATAAAAGGATAAAGACAATCCTTCATTTGCTCTTCAGTTTTCTCCAGCTCATCAGTCATATCTCTAATCTAATCAGATTAACAGATACCCAAACCACGCAGCACCGGCGGTTCACCTCTTGAGTGAGGAGCCTGACATAGCCTTTCCTCGTACTTGACACCTCCAAGCCGTGTTCTTCGGTATTACGTGGGACACTACGCTCAGGAACCTCTATCTCATACCTACCATGCTCCCGTAAACAGTTGAGATTTCGCGGCCTTACCTGTATTTTACGCTGACGTATTTTACATCAGATGCTTTACAATCCTTCAAGTTTTCACGGCAAATAACTTTAAGCTCCTTTTGCAGATCTGCCTCAATACTCGCTATCTTAGCTCTCGCTTCGTCGTATGTCGGATAGCAACCTACGAGCCTTAATGGCAGCACTCTCGGGGAATAGGGGAAAAGCAACTTCCCAACGGACGGCAAGTGACACTGATCCTACTCAAGCTTCATTTTTGTACACAAAGAACATACTTTGATCTTCAAAAGATTTGTTCTAGTGAACCTCGATGGTTATCTACTTACACTAGACCATATAAAATGCCCAGTCCTGTTTAGTGGAATCTCGTCACATAAATTTCACGGGTCAGATTTCAGTGGAGTACAAAACTCTGCCCAGGGCGGTACAGGCAGAGGTAATCCTTTTTGTAAAGTTATACTCGCCCTCGCATAAGAATACACTTTCATCAGAAAATGGTGCAGTACAAACTCACACACTCCCAGCGGTAGCGACACCTACCTGGCGCGGGAGAGTACCCGGTCGTTTCATTCCCCTGTACTCTGCTTCCCAGATCGTGAAGAATATTGTCAATATATCCTAGCTCTTCCGACGGAACTAGTTCATCTAGCAAAGCCGGTAATTCCGCCCCACAGTCCCGGACCTGACAAAATGTACCAAATCACATTACCACTGTAACTACTGCGTGAAGTTGAATAACGGAGAGAGCCGGTTGCATCCTTGATATCACAAGCGGGATAAGACGTACCATGGCAAGGCATTCGTCAGCCTTTTTTAGGGATGTCAATAACTCCATGAACTGTGCAATCCGGGAGGACTCAACCTGCAGCTCGCGCAGTGACAGATATAGCAACAAGTGTACGTCTCACTTCAGCGTAGAGAACGGCTTTCCTTTCCATTTGCAAACCCAATGCAAAAACTCTGTTTTGGCGTCGCTCAATGTCTGGCAGCTTACCCATCATAGACCGCAGGTCACTGAGTGTGAAGCAATAATGCGCCAGAAA
Organism: Perkinsus chesapeaki; assembly: GCA_013115145.1. NCBI lineage: Eukaryota > Perkinsozoa > Perkinsida > Perkinsidae > Perkinsus > Perkinsus chesapeaki. The sequence continues at coordinate 89,812 of JAAPAO010000050.1, forward strand.
GTTTCCAGGGGAAACAAAGTTGAAAGTTGTGCATCGTTATTAACGATGCACAACTTTTTGTTCTTCTGGTTAACGATTCGTTAACCAGTAGAACAAAAAGACGTTCACGGCTGCCAGAAAGCACCGTAGTGGGAGAAGAGCTAGGCCTTTTCTAATCATACTCAATAGCGGAACCGTAATATGAACGCTTATACATGTGATGGCATATCGCCTTTTGTGGTTACTAAGCTCGGCAATGTCCGCTTATCGATTAACAGCTTTCTAGTTAGATTTCAGTATCGAGTAAATCAGTTAGAGCCTGCCGTCGGCTGCAGCAGGAATTCATGGTACGGTTCCGGATCTCGCTCGCTTGAAGAGGTCAAAGGCTAACGGGCAGGAGCAGGATTTACGCCTTCCATGATTTATTAGTGCATGGAAAACGTGAACGCCGTACTTACCGAACTAAATCTCCTCTTTCGAGGAGCCAGTCGACCACATCTAGCCTTCTGTCGATATCTGCCTTCCTTCTCATGGGACAGCACACCCATTGCCTCAAGAGACGCTTCCCAAATGGTGTAACCGTATGGTCCAGATGGTCAAGTAATGAGCCCTCCACTTTCCCGTCCGTGTCTAACGAAAAGAATGAACAGCAAGCGGAGGTATTGCTCACTTCGAAGAACCTCCAACTGTTCCAAGGCATTTGCATCGAGAATCAGTCCACCACCACCCGCGTCGGCTGTTTCCAGTCTCTCCCAGGTAGCGAAGGAGGTAACCTAGATAAAGTGCAACTTTTCACAACCGGAGAAACTAACCAACTGATAACAGACTATTATTAACACTGTCAATTTAACAGTACAACACGGTTATATGATACCCGTTGCTAAGATGGTAGGTGCAGTGAGTTATGTTTTCAAACTGAAAATTTCAGTTCACACAAACTTTCGCATCCTGCGCGAAAGTTCCCCCGAATTTCAAGAATGATAATGATGAAAGTTTTGAAATTCTCCGGTTTTGCTCACAGTTTGGGCCTCAGACGCGCGGCGAGGAGATATCGACAATCGGGTCTTAATGGTCCGGTGAGGGCTGAATGGCTATACCAAGCCTATTCGGGGATTGCAATCAGAGATGGGCACAACTGCGTATGTTACGGTCCCGTTCAGTACGAAGAACGTTGATACGACGCGCCATCGTAACCGTATAGTAAATTCGAAGTGATGTGAGTACGGGCGCGTATTCGGATCTGAAGGTTCCACCTCGGAAGTTTTCGGGTCCTCGGGTTTATAAACCCATAAGACGCTATTTCTCCGAAATCCTGGAGAAGACGGAGAAGCACTACGAGTGAGTCACTGGGTAAGGCTTTCTGTCTACGTCGTAGACTCTACGACTTCACGATGAACTCTTGCCGCTGGGCTTCACTTGCCACTGGCAAGTTGCCAGGTGATTTGTCAACATGCAAATGAGTTGAGGTAAGCCTAGACAAGGTAGTAGAAGCTACTATCTATGTGAGTGTACTTGGGTATGATCCGATAACAGTAATTGTGTGAATAGCAATGGACAGGAGCCATCGGCCACGGTTACACGCAAAGTGGACCGGTGAACGTTATCCTCGACTAGAAATTGTATCAGCAGTGGTAGAACATCACTGATGTTGTTCGCACATTATATGAATAATAACAATCGCTATTCTCCGGGAATAATGACACCAACAGGGGCGGTGCCATGGAGGAAAGGTTGCCCCGGTAGTGCACCGACCTCTTGCATTCCCTGAGGTTTTCTGGAAGAATAAGGCGGGCTCCGTTTGATAAGATCACCCGGCTAGCACACTGCGTTGTCTGGGCTAACTACAAACTCACCAATGCTTTCGATGTGGTTGTCACCGAGTTCCGAAGAGTCACTGGCAAAGAGGGCACTTTCGCGGCTCACAAAAAGCCCTCTGAACAGGATCCATCTATGGAGAAGATGGTATCGGAAGAGAGTACACTAGTCCTTAGTACAGATTGCAGCTCACTGCCACCGGTAAGTCAACTGGTCGGATGAGTGTCGATCCACCCTCGATGGTCCAGATGGTTGGCTCTGATGATGAATCGTCAACGGAGGTTGGACACCAGAGAGAAACGAGGGGCAGTAAGGGGGTGGTCGCGTGAAAGTTACGGGTTGAAATCCTCGACAGCAGAGTGGCAAAGCCGATTCGGCTACCCGAAGGCGGCAAGACAGACTTATATACAATATACAAAATAACCGTCTAACCTTACAATATATTCTCAATAAATATTTTAAATATAATTACATTCTCAATAAAATATATATTCTATTACAAGTACGAGATCAAGTATAGACTATTTTCAGGTTAGACGGAGAAGCTAAAGATCTGCATAAAGCCTTGAGTTCAACGTTCTATTCCGCAGACAACAATATACTGGCCATAAATGCGTATGCGCCTCTCAAGCTCCTCAAAGATATCGAGGATTCCGTCATCGGCCAATCACTGTTCGAGTCGCTGACCGAGATTGAAAAAGTATACAATCAGTTATATTCCATGGATGTTCTCGAGGAAGCCTCGAGAAATATTGTACTTTCAAAGTGAGTGCTCATGTCGGTAGGATCCCTCGATTTGTTCGGGCCGTCAGACAGCGTTTAGAGGTCCAACAGGTATAACCTATACTTTGTGGCCTATATATTTGTGATTTAACACCGCTCTGTGAAGCCTCCTTGATCAGGCTGCAAGCTGCACTGGATGGAAATTCGCGACCCACGTTACAAATGCTGAAGCTCGTTCAGCTCAGCATGTCCTGAAGGAATAAAAAAGGTATGATTTTCTCCCATTTTCCCCTCTTCGCAGTAGGAAATCTGATATGGAGACCTTCACTAGCATGATGGTGGGCGTATTTGAGCGAAGCGAGCGAAGCAACAGTCGACTTGTCTGATGCTTAAATCATTCGTAATTGTAGAGTCTACAATGTAGACTATTGGCGTATGTAATTAAGGACTAAGCCGGGGTTCTTGCATGTCTTCCGGTTCAACTGGATGACGCCACTGTGGTGTCGCTGCCAATAACTACTCATAATTTACTACTCGTGAATCAGGACAATCGACAACTCAACTAAATACAACAAATGCATTTCCGTAGACAAAACTGTTGTGCAACATGACTTAAATCATCAAAGTTCAATGCCTCCATTTAGCAGATTTTCTGACGAAATCGACTGCACATAGACTCAAAGTCTTAGAGCGGGACTCAGTCCCGAGCGACTTATTATTAAAAATCAACCGATCTTGGGACAGCTACATTAGTTGATGCTTGTGCCATGAGGCGAATGGTTCGGCACTCCCGGCTCGTGAGGAAACTACCCTTTCTCTGTCAAAAATCAGGACTTTTTCGCCAAATTTCCCAGACCTCCATAAATCTGGGAACGGAAATCTGAGGAAATTTGGAAACCCGAGAACCCTGGAAGACAGGCGTGTAGGCCAACCTGAACATTACCCGAACCATTTGCTGTATGTACTCGGAGCATACAGCAATGGTACCTGGAACTGAAGAGTTCTGTACTAAAGTCTTTCTGAATGGCACAAGCTACTATCGAGAAGACGCTCGATACTGAGGAAGGACAACGCTTCCGCGTATAATAGCCAATACATCGAGTGCCACCTTGAGAAGAGAGATTTCAATGGCTCCGAAGCCCTAGGGGGGACGTAAATCATGGAGTGAGACGTATAAGTTGAGTATCTCATAAGCTAGATGTAGAAGAAGGTTATTATCAATATTATTACATCTCTTGAGTATGAGCAGCCCAGGAACGCTGGCTCGCTAGTAGCGCTGATCTGAGCCCAGTTCAATATACCGTCGGTATAATACCGATAACCAGCCACTGTCACATGAACCCACATAATTCAGCTGATGATCAGATTGACATGCAGAACGCTCAGCTGAGGTAAGCGTTCTACATATCAATGAAGAAACTGCGTGTATGGTGCTACTTCATGTAAAAAAAACTCACATGAGTTTATGGGAATGGTTTACACTGGCAACCAAGTTTTCTCTGAAAACTTTTCAGAAATCCTAACTGTTTGTTGGTTAAAGAACTAACCAGCGGTGAGCCTAACTTCGCCGTACGACAAGCGGGTGGCCCGCTGCGGGCCGATAGTCCACAGTTTGGACCCCAAACCCTCCCACCGCAAGGAAGGTGGTAGAGTAGCAGAGAGGAAAGACACGCCAATCTATGGTGGAGATCTGATCGGGTCGATTATCGGGACGCGCCGCGTGTCCGCGTGCCACACGCGGAACCGAGATGCCGCGGAGCACGGCGGCTTTTTTGTGGGCGATAAGAGAAACCTTTGCCCTCAGCATTGCCTCCGCGGAAGAAAGAGATAATTGGAACAGTTTCTATCTTTTCTTGATCCAAAATCCGCTAGGCGCACACTTGAAGGCGCAACTCGTTCATGAAAGTTTCGAATTTACACAGAATCAGACGAACGAATATCTCCCAAGACGATACCGTGTTCTCACCGATTCATAGAGCATCGCTTGTCGAAGGTAGGAAAGGATAGCTCCACATGCCTTCTGGACCGGAGACGGCTCGGCGGTCTGAAATCGCGAGGCCACGATCTGCTGAACGAGTTGTTGAGACTTACCAGATCGCGCGCCGCATCCGAGGGAGGGTCCCAGTGCTGCCACTGGGTGACAGACGGATGAACCGCCAGGCTCTGGATGAGCCGATTCACTGCTGGTGGAATCGATTCTGAAAACACGTTCAAAACACCTTCATCGACTTATTGAATAAAAGTTTGATTACAAAACCACTTTGGAGCATCGTGGAAATGGCTGAGCCGGCAAGTTGGCGTTTCAAAACGAAATCTCCCCACGACTCACTCTTGTCTGCTAGCAGCTCTCTCGGTTGTAGCGTGATGAGAATTGTACGTAATAACTGTCTATCGGGCTTGTCAGCGAACCAGCCATATTTGAAGGTAGATGTCGCACAGTCCACAACACAGCACCCGAACGAAAGACGTTCACCAAATGTTCCTGTAGAAGACACAAGACGGTCTCCCTTCAGAGGAGTCCCCTGAGCGTTCTGGCTACCTTGCGTTGTAGATTCATCCGCGAACCAGAGAGCCATGAGATAATTGGGTTGAGCCGGTGATGGAGAGTTCTTCAGCATCGCTTCGTGAGTCAGCGTTCCCGCAGAGTGTGCCTGAAGCATCGATAACAGTGATTCCGGTCCGGAATTCAAGTCATTCCGGAATTTCCGGAATGACTTGAATCCACAAACTTGCGTTGTGAGAGTTTCTAGTGTAGGGATTTCTGTAACAGAAAACCCACTGCAATATGCAATGGCAGTCAAAGACGGCTGCGACAGCTATCGATAATGCGATAACTCACCTGACATGCTTCCCGTTTAACAACAGCATCGCTTTTCCTGCCCTGGTCCTTTTTCATCTCTCCAACTCTCTCCACTTGCTCCACCACGACTGTTCGGAATCCGGCATTCACCAGCATGCTGCTATATTCGTAGAGAGATACCTTCGACAGGGAGAAAATGAATCATTTGCTTGCTCTCATAGGTCATTCGAAATGGCCAATAAAACAAGCTCTATCTACAAACATTCTTCTTCATAGGTCATTCGAAATGGCCAATAAAACAAGCTCTATCTACAAACATTCTTCTTCATAGGTCATTCGAAATGGCCAATAAAACAAGCTCTATCCGTAATCATTGCTAAGGAATGGTCCGGTGGGTGGGTAGGTGCTGAGCCCACTTCATATAATACATGCAGGAGACGAAGATCCAGGGACAATCTCGCAAGATAGGGAGAAATTCTCCTGGAGAAATCGCCAAGCCACTATGGCGTTGAGCAGAAGCTTTTATCGAGGCTGGAAAGAAGCTGGAATATCTGTGAACCTTTTCGTGACTAAGGCTTCATCAGCTGAGCGCGAGTCCAAACTCAGTGTAAAATACACCCTCTGATGCTCCGAAGTTCACTGATAAATCTAAATTCAACGAGATTTCCCCTACGATACGAAGGTCTACGATGTTCGTCCTGCCTCGACGACGCGTGAAGACCAACATAGAGAGCTCACCTCTGGAAATCCAACATGGGGCTTCTTGTTATTCCCCATCCAGCGCAGATTACACGCAGCTTGCGCGAACACAGCGTCATAATAGAAAATCTCGTAGAATTTGCCGACTTTAAAAAGTGTAATTTCGTCAAAGTGCTTTGCCTTCACTTCCCAGTACTGCAGCAACATAGGCGTGCAGTGACCTTCTTCTTTCTTTCGACTTGAAGAGTCTGAAACCGCCAGTGCCTATCAACCAGAATAGCGAAGTTCGGCGGAACCTCTTAAATCTGGAACCCTCATAGTTGATTGATCATAATCAGCATGATCTGGCCTGCGCCCATTCACATCCGTGAGCTTATCTGGGTGCATCCAGCTCGGATAGGAGTACCTTGACACATAATTAATGACTCTATAGCGGACGATCCCATTACGTATCTCTTGTCTCATAATAGGCACGGAGACAGGCGGCAGCATAAGGAGGCCATCCTGACATGAACAAACTTTGCCGAATGAGAAAATTAGTAAAAGAAAATTAAACATTGTAATAGGATAATTACATGTTCAGATTTATGATGTTTAGATATGCGTATTTGAGATCATTATTGTTATTAAAAATCTACACCGTTCTATTTGAAACCCACATGTAAGCGAGCACGAATAAGCAATCACTGCTTCAGTGCGGCTGATCCTTCCAGAAAACATTCACCTTGTGATCCTACTCGGTATACCGAAAAAGTTGGGCTAGACCAGAATGAGCTGAGACTTTCTTTTCCTTCCGCTCGTCGCCGTGCGCCCAGGCCACTTCAAAGGGAAAAATATTACAATTACAGTTCTATCAGATTTTTTCGAGCGAGGCACTACTTCAACCAGATCTATATTGAAAGATGTCGGGATCAAAGACACAAAAAGCCGGCATCTTATCCGAGATGAAGAATCACACAAGGCCGGGATTTCCAGGGAACCGGTATCTTATTTTCCAAGTTATAAATTCTGTAGTTTGCCCCATCCTCACCTCTAGCCTTCGCCTCTATTTCCTCCCTAGTTATTTCTTCCTCGTCGCCATTCGGGCTCTCCATTGGTCTCCTTAACGCGGAAGTTATCGTATTTTCCGGACGCGCCTTCAAAACTGAACGGGATCGCCAGATTGCCTATCCGACCGTTCCCGAACCAGTACTGTCTGGAACAGCTCCCTGTGCCTCCTCGGCACTATAAAGCATCGCATCGTAGGAGTCAGTCGTCACGTCCTGCACGACAGTCTCAGCTTCGCGCTTTCGCTTGACAGGAGCGACCTAGGAAGGACTCGAATGCCCACTGGCCCGCAAGCTTGCTACCTCCGCCGGCTCGCTGTCGTCCGAATCTTCCTCGCTCTCATCGTCTTGAAAAGTTAGCCTTCGCTTCCTCCTTCCGACAATCTCAATAGGTTCTTCATCCTGCACTTGAGTCGGCTCTTCACTGACGTTCAGAGACGTTCGCCTGACGGGTGCGATACTGCTCGTAGTGGCACTGAAGAAGACACAGGATCCTTCAACGCACGCTAGCACAACCACCTCACACCCGGTCAGGGCAGCTTGGTCGAAAAGTTGCTCAATGGACTTTCACAAGAATGAAACTCCCGAAATTCACCACGATCCTTCAAACTCAACTCCCACTTGGCCGACTTTCCCAACACTTCTCTCTCTCCAACGGCTTACCCGCTGTTAGCAGTCGACGTTGAGGGGGCAGCCATCTCGACATCTCTCGCATCGCTGGATTTCTCCTCTTCCTTTTTTGGTAATACTTTGAAGAAGGCGAGCAGGGAGCTCTGCCGCTTCCCTCCATCCGACCCAACACTGGAACGCCGGTTACTCATTACAATGGACAACCCCTAAGACACGAAGACTCGAAGGCAGGAAAAGCGCTGAGCCTGGCGCCGCCATCGCTAGCTCGGACACAGGGAGAGACGGCCGTAAGAATCCTACTGCACGCAACCAGCTGCTGTTATAGCGTGGGACGGTCGCGAGGGGAAAAGTTTAGAAGCAGCAGCAGCTACTGCTTCTCGTTTTTGTGAAGATCTCGCAGATACAACCTACCAGAGATCTCAACAAGTACTAGTATTGCTAGATTGACTGGACTCAACACGACTCGGTGATACTCATGTACAAGCACACGGTAGCAGTGATACACAAAAATAAGCACACTCCCAGTGCTTTGAAAATTCATAATGAATGAGCCAGCATGAAAGTCATTAGTCAGAAGCCACATTAACCGGGACATCGCGGTAGGTCCGGCGGCGAACCATCGCTGTTGTTTTGCCGCCGCCATACGTCATTGTCCTCAAAAACTCCTTAGCTTTCTCCATCTCTTTCACCCTGCGCTTGCTGTCCCACCCTTTCCGATCACCGATAATACTCACAATCTGAAATTCAATAAATTCGGCCGTCTACCCCACCCGCCTACCTCCGGCAAGATAGCCTTCGTCGCCACAGGATCAACAAACGCCATCCGGGTCCTGTACGCGATGACATCCACCACTGACTCTGCCATCTCTCTGTCAACTGCCCAGAGCAGCTCCGTACGAAGGAAGCTCTGACATGACACAGCGGAGTAATGCATTCCATTTTATCATGCGAAGGCAAATATTTTCCAGCAAAGTTAGTATTGTACAAACACTTCTTGCTCTCCTCCTAGGAACATCAGAATCGGTACCGAAGCGCCCCACAGCCGCACAAGATGGCTACCTGTCTGGGGAGCAGCGGGCTCAATGTGCTCGTGGTCTGACCGAACTCACATAAGTCTGGTGCGTACGTGCCATAAGACTTGGTGAGATGAACCGCATCTACAACGGTAGTGGTGTATGCCGACATGACAGCGATTTTTTCATACCATCCAAATCAACACCGTAGCTCCGATTCAGCTCCATCGCCATGCGGTCGGCGAGGACGTCGAAGTCGTATCCGTGTCCCACAGAGAACCTAAAATAAATCATGCCATCGTCGCCCAACTAAGATGTCATATTGAGTATATTTGTACGTTGAAAAGCATGCAGACTATCTGCCCCTTACAGGCAGGAGGAGCGTGCAAGGAGAAGGAGGAGTCGAGGTAATTATCTATCCCAAAGCATGATACCATTGCGACGGAGAGGCAATATGGTGTATGCGGAAAGGTCGGCCCTCCGTGGGGGCCTTTATCAAGATCTTTTATAATTTACCCTAAAGGAGCACTTTACATCTCATAAAGCAGCCCCGTTATTGCTGGGTGAATTCACCATTCAAACCTTGGTGAGTTGAACTCACCGTATGACGCTCTGGTCCGGCATAGGCCAGAATAACGCCTCGGCCACACACGGCACAACTTTCAGCGCGTATCTCTAGTACCCATTTCATCTCATCTACCCTAATATTACTTTCCACCGTGGCTGCCCAGCAGCGCAAGTCTGAATGTCCTGCATCCATGCTTCGCCGAAACTCTTCCATGATGGTGCTCCAACGCTTTGTTCACACAATCTTCTGCCATTAACCTACACAGCAGCCTCTTCCACAACAACTCAACCCGAATGCTCTCTACCTGCAAGTGGTCCACTTTCCACCCATAATGCTCACTAAACCTGTCTTGCTGTCGATAACGACTTCGTGATCACGAGACATCTGCAACACTAGCAGTTAACCGCGAACTCACAGAGGGACGTCGGATTTCCCCAGAAGGAACGCATTCGACGTAACCTTAGTGGTCAAGAGGAATGTATTCGACGTAACCTTAGTGGTCAAGAGGAATGTATTTTATATCGAAATGTCCATTTCAGGAACACATTTTGCTCCCCAAGGAACATCATTCTATGAGCCCAGATGCTCCCCTAATTGAAGCCCTTCTCCTACCTTGCTGGTGTCTGCCGCTTTGGGATCTCTAACCAGAGGCCTAAGGCCACTCCAGGCAGCAGTGATGTCCTATGAAAACCGAAGAGCCTCGCTATCACGGACTGCAGGCTACTTCCCGAATATCGTCTTTGGTGAGGCTCAGATATTTCACGCTCTCTTCGACTATAAAGTCCAATTCAGCAGTGCTCGGCTTGGGAAGGGCCGTCAGGTCACTTTTAACATCAGTCGTACCAACCACCGTATTCCCTAAACACTAGTTTAATCGACCCAACTTAACAGCCCGCCTTGCGTGGTAAGGTTGATAAGATACCCTCACAAGCACCAGCGTGGAACAACGAGCAGCGGAGGAAGCCTCTGATACTTGTATGACGGGGAAACCTAGCACCCGGGGAGAGCTTAACTCGCACTCCAAAAAAATCGGCAAAAATTACTGTACTGAAAATTACTTGCAAATTCTTAAATATGTACTCAATGATTGTGCAGAGTCGAACTATCCTACTGCGAGAGCCTGTGGAACAAGGATCGCATCTTGAATGTACATTGGTATTACCAATATTATTTATATACTAGTAGTATATAAATAATAATGAAGTAGAGAATTCTTCCGAGATTTTCTTCCATGCAAACGCGCAGAGAATAATGTAAATAACAAAGTAATAATGTGGTACTATAATACTACCACATTATTGTTCCTTCCCGAACGATTTATCAAACTAACTATTAATTAACGCATCGGATACAAAGTCCCCCATGGTACATCTGAGAGTTACACTCATCAGTATCATCACAACTCTAAAGCTCCCTCAAACTGCGAGCTGTGCTCCAAGGCACGACCGAAGTTCACGGCATCCCACATCTGACTACTTTACGAGAATTTTCCAAATCAATTTGGCAATTCCGGCACACTCAAAAATTTCGCTCGCCCACATATCAGTAACAAGGCATGAAACGGTTGTAAGATTTTGACAAGTGAGTCTCACCTACAATGTGCGTAACATACCCGAGAATGAGCCCTTAACCCGTTCCCATGGTGGAGTTATGATACAATTTGAAAATATTGTACGTTTATTTGGAGAACTGTATCATATCGCTGTATATGCTTCCATATGATCCTTCAGCATTTTATCTTATCCCAAGCAACATTGCAGCGCCTCCACTTACCCTCCCAAGGCAGATAGAACAGCACTCTCCCGTCTGCAGTTTCGGGGATGAGCATCCCACATGCCGGTGACGAATATGACCTAACCAACAACGATCTAGCCATACAGAAATATGCTTTCAGAAGGTCAGGATAATAGAAAAGTCATCATAACGCATACACGAAAATACTTCTCTCGATTAGAAGTAAACGTGAAGTTCATTTTGACTAGGACACTCTGGCGTTCCTCTAAGACTTTCGCTTGCCGATAACTGCCCTCCATGCTACTACTTAGGCATCACCAAATGAGCCCCAGCTGCCGCAGCTACAAGCTCCCTCTCCTCCGGGTTAGCATCCTTCCGTATAACATCCGAAAAAGGCCCAGTAGCATTGATAACCATTTTGCCAGTAACCTCGAATGTTTCACCAGTAAGCTGGTCCTTAGCCCTGAGCCAGCGTAAAGGACCTTCCCATACAACCGAGGCCCACCTGACGCCGTTGCACATGCCGTGTTCATCCTTGGTAACATTGAGGACTTCAGTGTGGTTCGCGATAGTAGCACCAACCCAGCCGTCGATATAATTATCTACCTGTCACGAAAAAACAATACTGACATTATCATCGTCTCAACGGCCCAGCTCTACTGACGAGCTCAGTCAGCTCGACAAAGCTTTGCGACCTGGTTTTGAAATACGAAGTGCACTTCGAATCAAACAGTCATTTTTTTGCCAGGATAGTAGTCGAAGAACTGATACCAGGGCTGAGCTAGCCAGCCCAGTCGGGGATTGGCAGCTGGCGACCATCAAACAGTGTTGGGCATTGGACCACGCGCCCCTTCCTCAACATCTACACGTCAGACCATGAACCGCTCAAAACACAAACAAACGAAAGCGACACCCTTTTCCTTACAGCAGCAGTCATAGCGATATGAAGGCAAACTCTCGAGTCGTTTTGCTGTCCATCATAGTACATCACACTGCCATGTAAGCCTTCATTCTTCAACAATGGGAACTACAATAAGGACGGTTACCCCACTCAACGATCAGCTAGGCTACCATATGGAGACTGTTGGCTTTGCTGACCCAATACGAGTTGGGCAGGCCCGGTGAAAACAGTGTCGCTACGTTGCCGCAAAACTCGTACCTGCCAATAGACCATCACTACCGAGCAGTATGAGTATTTACATCTTGAGTCCGGCCCACATCATACAGATGTCCCAAGGATTGTAGAGTGGCATTAAAATGGCTAAGGGCTGGGTCATGAAGGGAGAGCAATGGAGCATGTGAGCTCTTTCACGAAGTGCCTGAGAAGGAGGGAAAGCTCATGGCTATATAGCAACGTACAGTATAGTAATAGGAATGTCATACTACGTCCCAAATTGATAATATCGAATATGATACAAGTGAACTATATGCCGGGAATCTGCACCTTATGGCACAAAATTCCTCATCCACACCATGACCACTGTAGTCTATCACATGGGAAGGCCGCCGAAGCGGTTACCGTAAAGGAGAAGTCCTACCTCGTAGACCAAAACAAGCATTTTATAGTCCATATTGAAAATAGCGTCTTTCAGATATCGAACTCCTCCATGGAGCAGCTTCGTGCCTGCAAGCCACCAATACCAAATATGTCATACCGTAACTCACTCCTGCTGCTCGTTCCCGATGCGAAGTCCTCCCGCTCTAGGAGGGCGACTTTAAGGCCACGAGAGGCGCCATCTAGTGCCACTGAGGCTCCTGTGGCACCTCCACCGATAACAACTATATCAAACCTAAGGGATATTGAGAATAAAGAAAACAACTTCGTGTAACAATAGTTAGTAAACACAGTACAGTTTAAGTGTAACAATAGTTAGTAAACACAGTACAGTTTAAGTGTAACAATAGTTAGTAAACACAGTACAGTTTAAGTGTAACAATAGTTAGTAAACACAGTACAGTTTAAGT
>JAAPAO010000500.1:0-21432 GCA_013115145.1 Perkinsus chesapeaki
AGTAAATGTCACATGTATTCTGGACTGTCGCTGGATCTACAGTAGTGACGGCAGCCGTGCTGACAACCGTTGTAGGGGCGGTTGTAGTAGCAACCGTTGTAGGGGCGGTTGTAGTAGCAACCGTTGTAGGGGCAGCTGTGGTAGCAACCGTTGTAGGGGCGGCTGTGGTAGCAACCGTTGTAGGGGCAGCTGTGGTAGCAACCGTTGTAGGGGCAGCTGTGGTAGCAACTGTTGTAGGGGTAGCTGTGGTAGCAACTGTAGTAGGGGCGGCTGTGGTACCAACTGTAGATGGCACAACTGTGGTGACAATCGTTGAAGGGGCCGCTGTCGTTGAAACCGGAGTACTAACTTGAAGTTCACGGAGCCTGGCGTAGACCACGGCGAGAGTGCACGATAAGGAGAAGAATCTGGTCATGACTAAGAGCGAGAATAAAACTTGAGTTACCGGAAGATCACAGCTGATAGAGGCTTTCAATCCCACTACTTCGGATAGGCGACTATCAACTCAATGGTAGTTGATCGATGTGATGTATCTGAAACGGAAAGATTCTTCGTGAAAGCTGCCGAGTGCGAAAAGATACTAGATCGCCCAAGACACAAAAGCAGATCAGAAACTCTGAATAACGGGGCGACTCCCTAGTCATTGGGTAAATACATAGCTGAAGTTAATAGCCTGCATTCAGTTGAGAGGGGCAAGCAGAATCAACCTCACGCCGTCGTCTCAGTCATCGCAGTAAGTGTGTTTTGCAGTCCTGAAGAGACTACCACAGTAGTAGTCCTTTTGTTCCTCTCATTATCGAGCCTGCATACGCTGTGTTATCCAGCCTACTTGTGTTCGCATGTTAGCGTTGGATAGCACCGTTTACGATTAATATCAACATCTCTGCTCACTCCCCTCACCTCTGACCTACCAGTTGAGGTCAGCGCAACTCCGCAAAGTCTATCGAGACCTTTGTAATAAGGCCTCCCTTGCTTACTAATGCTCTGACCTTTTAATGATCGTAGCGCTGCTTTACAGCTCTCCGCTATGAGTTCTAGTTTTTGGCCGAAAGGAACCTTGGGTAACGCCGCGTTGGTGACGGGAGAACTTCTGCTCCCTAACTCGGCCTAGCTCAGAACTCCACACTCAACATACGGCTAATTATGAAACTGTTCAAAATCTACCGGAGGCCTCTGACAAGCGGAAGTACGCACTGAGAGTAGATTGAGTGAAGGCCCTTGTCAGCTTGTACTGCACTTCTGCTTCAACTGGGCCGTCAGGGATTGTAGGATACCGACTCACTTCCTGAGAAAGATTGATGGTAACACGATCTTCGAGAATTAGAAGTACTTTGCCTCCCTTATACAAGACTAAGGTTGGGAGCTGGACCGACTTTAGCTTAGGATCAATATTCTGCGAGAATGCAGCATCCGGCCATCTGTCCACGTCGACCAAACCAAACGAAAGTCGATCGCTGGTATACTTCTCAGCGAGGGATGCGAAGATGAAAGTAGCCTCTACTGCTGTTGGTAACGAGGGGCAGTAAAAGAGTACAAGCCATTGAGAGGGCACCTTCGCGGCAGCACCATTCGAACCTGACGCGTCTATCACGATCGAATAGAATAGTCATCTTGAACCTTTCTTGCGTTCCGGTTCCGAGAGCACCCGGTTATTCATATCACTAGAGCCGGCAATGTACTCTACAGATCGAGGACCTGAAGCTCATAGGTCGCTCCGGAAGTTGAGACAGAGTAGCTTACCCGAATACTTTGGATGTCCTGCCACAACCCACACCATAAAGCATGCCAAGGTGAACCTTAGAGGGACTGAGTATACATGGAGTAACCAGATACCTTACCACGCGAACAGGAAGGTATCGACAAAGTAGAGTACAGCCACGCAATACGAAAGGGTGAGAGTGAGGAAGGTGGCAACCTGACCAAAGGATAATGGATGACATTACCGGGCTAATAAACACCTTAAGCTCGAACACTGGTCTCTTGGAGACTCGATTAATCGATATCATGGCAGTTAGCAGTAGCAGTATGACTTCCTTATTGATGCCAGTCCTGGGAGTAACCGTCAAGCGGAGCGCAACGAACAGTTCGGCTTACGACTCATCAATCGCTTCTCCAAATGCCTTACGATAGACGATTCGCAGTGTTATATAAACCGCAATGAGACCCACCCGATACGTGTAATACGGACCGCGTATTCGGCTTACAAGCTGAGACATCTTTTACGGACAACTGCCAGCTTCTCTGCAACTTGAGCAGAGGTCGACCCAATGACCACAGTAGCTACTGCGCCGTCTTACTAATCATAACGCAAGACATTTTCGAAGAGGAATAAAATATACATAATCGATCACAAGGGTAACAGTGAAGGTGAAGTTCTTTTAAAGATAGAGGTGCTCATACCACACCATGATTCCTGTTCCACTCGACAAGATCGTTGATGCTTTCACCAGTACTGGATGGTCTGATAACCTTGAGCGCCTCCGTGAAGTTGTCCAACATCAGCGGGGGGAGATCTTCCGGTTTCATCGTCCTCACCTAGCATTCGAGATAGTCATAGCTCAGTGCCAAAGGCTGCCACCCACCTTGTCCATTTTAAGACTCCTCATGCTCGACATTGCCGCCTCACGACAGAGCTGGTTCAGATCTGAGTGGCTGTAGTTGTCGGTCGCTGCCACTATCTCTACAAAGGGCTTTGCAATACCACTCTCATCTGCTATTTCCTACTTTCAATATCTCTATTTGTAATCTTACTGTTTGGCACATCTCCCACCAGCTTCTTTATCGCCTGCACAAACCACCTTACAGGTTCCTCCAGCAGCCTGAAGACCTACTGCAGCTCGAGTTGCTGGCTCCGGCAATGGAACGTAAATCCGTTTAGGAAATCGTCTCAGAACAGCTTCATCCAAGTCCATCGGCCGATTCGTTGCAGCCAAAACCACCACGCGCCGACCATCCCCTGTGTCTTGGTGAATACCGTCCAGCTGGATCTGACCAGCGGCTTCCACTCGTCACCTGCATCGCTCCGCCTACCAACATTTCCGTTTTTAATCTCCGTGTAGCCTCATGGTCGTTGCCACCTGTAGTCGTCATAATCTCCTAGCCATCAGTATCCTAGCCCGTTCACCTCTCTTGCCGAGTATCGAGTCCACTTCATCCATAAAAATAACACTCGGGGCCCGAGCCCTGGCGACAGTAAACAAGTCTCGAACCATCTTCTCATCCTCACCATGCCATCGGGAAGTCAGAGCCGATGCCTAATAAACCCCTAGCAAGTGTGATACGCGGAACCTTGCCAGACCTACACTGACACTGAAGAAAGTGACGTCCTTGCACTGACTGGCTACAGCTTTGGCAAGATGCGTCTTACCATTTCCGGGTGGACCGAATAGCAGCAGACCCAACGGGGGTGCACGAAGGCCGGTGAAGAGCTGGAGGTCCAGACTATCAGAGGATGCCTCGACACCTCGATCTACCTGTGGGTTGAGGCTGGGCAGTATTATCATCTCCATCAGGTGCCTCTTGGGCTCCTCCAGTCCCACAACATCATCCCACTTAACTCCCGTTACTGATACTATCAACGACTCTATCTCACTCTGATGTGACGCCGTGACGCCTCCACCATTGGATGAGCCACTAGCAGCAGCCTGAGCACAAACCGAACTACCCCCTGGCCGAACTACCACACTTACTACCTCAGCTGCTACAGGACGGCGTACACCCGGAGCCGCACGTCGTGCCATTGGACCGCGTTCCCTATAGACCATCCTAGGCCTAGTGGGGTTCGTCACAGCCGTATGGTTCTGAAGTTCATAATATTAAACCAGTATCGATCTGTCATACTTTCGCGGCTATCTTTCTCCTAAGTTCCTCTACTCGTCGAGAAAAGGTAAAACACACCTCCTCAACATCTGCGTTAGAAACGTCCTTCGACAAGGTAATAGCGTATTCGTACCTGATAATGGTTTACCAACTGTTGGCATAGAATCCGTCTAAATGCATCGCTGAAGCCTTGCTAGAGTGCTGCTGAGCTATACTTCCCCGAAAAGACGTGACGTTGCCTTGACAATGGCCCCGTAACCAATAGCGCAGAAAACGCGACATCGTTCGAAATTTCATTAGTGATTATTTCCACGCGTCTTATGGTACGGAATTGGCGGTAAAATAATACACAGTAGCTCCGTCTATTACTGCCGTATTGCCTCCAAATCTCGCCCTCCCTCCTCCAGTGTCTTAGCTGCCTCCCCAGCCTCTATGAACTTGAGCAGATGTGCCCTAGCCTCGGCGTCGGGGATCCTCTTGCCTGACGACGGCGTGGTGGAAGAGAGGAAGAATTAATAACAATTGCTGGGAGGTTTATTACTTCGACGCTCACATAAAGACATGAACCATTTTATTAAGGTGAGTATCATTACAAGCCATTTGCAGCATTAACCTCAACTCTCAACGCAAGTAAAATGCACTCAGTCTTATCAATTTTCCATCAAGTGTTATCAATATAGTACATGCCATTCGACGGTCATTAAGCCGGACGGTAAGAGCTATCTGCATTGAACCGGGACGCATCGTCATCTTCAAGCCGTTGCAACGTAGTAGATGTGCCTACACACGTACAGTAAGATACTTCCTATCTTCTCTTCTCATACCGTCCCCAACATCGAGCATAGCACCAGTAATAGGGTCCTCTATCATAAAGCCGTGGGCAATGTCACCATCGCTGTCGACGTACACTGGAGTGTCGGGCACTATTTTTGCTGCATTAACCTAGTGATGGTCTGCTGCTGGGCGAGAAGGTTCCGACCATTCTACCTCGTTGAATTCAGTGCTAAGGCGTTCCCTTATAACAGGCACACCATCGGCCTCTGCATTATTTCCTGTACCGCTGCGTTTAATTCCCGATCCGCTGGTTGGCCGACCAATAGGTGACTTCGGCACTTCCTCACCAGTCGGCGACTCTAACAAGGGACCAAGCTACCGCCCTACTATACACGCGTATGCCGTCTTGATGGAACTTCTTATACACCACCCGCCCCACCATTATGGGGGCCCCATACTACCTGGCGCAACTTTGCGCAGATTCGGCGACACTGTCTTAGGCGATGCATGGCGAAAAGATTCAGGTATCTCCCTCACCTTCTGAAAAGTCACCAATAACCACGCACTGACTACGTCCCTCACTTTGGCTTGTTGACCTCCCGGTGCCGCCGCTGTATCCGACTCCTCTGGATGGCTTTCCTTTACTGATGGCGGCGTCCGGCCTATCCTAAGATACTTCCCCGACGATTGCCCGCATCCCATAATTTAAACTCACCAACACTGGAACGGCGAGTCTCGCGGAAATAACTCGGCGAGCAAGAATTTTGTGGCGCGCAAGAAGTTAATGCTACTCTCCCACTAGTAACGTCTACCCTACTATATCACCGTAGCCATCCATTTTGACTCAAGGTAAATATCCGGTCTAATCGCTATGCTGCAGCCGAAAGATTGATGCTAGTGACGATCCTTTTTATGGAGTAACACGCATATTCTTAATCGCGGTGAGTGATTATGGAAATAATCGCGGTTCGATAGAATAGTATAACCTGCGCTAAGTGAATGATGATATAGTAGCAAGTTGGTATATCATAACGGCACTTGTCACATGTTAGTTGATACCTTGCCTATATACTGTATATAACTTATATAGAACCTTGTATATAACCTTGATACTGTAACTAGAACACCACTGTACGAAGGAAACAACTTAACGTTAACAGGCGTAATAACAGCATACTAATTGGGGTAACGATGACGGCATAGCTGGAGGAGTAGCTCCCCGTGTAACGACAGGTCTTCATTTGAACGTTGTTGATCAGGGGATGCGTGCAGCAACACCTGGTAGAGGAAATGGAACGGAAGGAGAGGTAGGAACATTGACCTGCTGATAAAGCCCTATTGCGGCGCCAAGAACGAGAGACTTCCATTGCCGTTCCTCGGCCTCTTCAGCCAGTGCAATATCCAGAGCAATCTCGTCTCTGTTACATAACTCTCCAATGGACCTAATCACAGCGCCCTTCCCATACAGTGCCACACGCGCCCTACTTGATGGCCCCACCGCTCTGTTGACTTGTCGAATCCAGCTCCTCACATATAGCTTCCACGAGGCCTAATGGTCCTGAAGTCCGAAGAGGTATTTAAAGTCAGCCAAAGGCTTCGGCGGCCTCACCGTCTTTGTTGTATCTGAACTCCAAGTCGCTCGCTACTTCTCCAACTTGCTGATCCTGCTTGAGATGATCGAACGCCGATTTATAGAGATGTGTCAACTCTTCGTCCTCAGCCAAGCGTTTGAGATACGGCCTCAACTCGCGCCAGTATCTAAAGCTATGCTTAACCGCGGTAGCCTGGGAAGGGTCACCTTTCATCCCATCCAAGTGCCCACTGCCCGAACATGTCATCCGACGGCTCGTCAACGGAAGCCCGCAATCGACGCCTAGGAGGCTTCACCGGTGGGTCCGACATCACTGTTATGGTGCGTTCTGTTTTAGTGTCCGACTACTAGATAACGCAACAGAGCTCAAGTCAACATCTAATGTCATATGAACACATCACATTAAAAGTTGCATGGAGTTGGCGGCTAGGAAATCAGAAGGTCTCTCACTCCGCCGGAGGCCATATCCCTCCTCTTCCTCTGAGATGCCGATCTGATCACAAATGATGCAAACCTCGACGGAAATACGACAGCTCACTCCCGGCAACTGGCGGCAGATGTCGGTGAACCTCTGTGGTAGGACGCGCTCGCCCAGTCCATATTAGTGGCATACGCCGACCTGCTTCTAACAGGTGAATCGACTGCTGGCGTGGGAGACCCTAACCAAGGGGGCGAGGGTAATGGTAAGCCAACACAGCAGTTTGTTACCGAAGAGATCAGAGTAGTGTGGCTCGCGATGCCTTCTGGAGTCAGCCTGACGCTCCTGTAACCTGAACACTTGTCTACTCGCCCATTAGGATGATCGAAGGCCCTTACTTCTTATCAACCACTATCTGCTGCAAAGACGATATAGTGGACTTGTCCAGAGTTTTATGGCCCAGTAGCGGTCCAATAGAGCAGGTTGCAGAACCCTGGGAGAAAAAAGCTTCAATTCCGATCCACGCCATGCAGCTTACCGCTCCTCGAGACGGTGACGAGGCCCCTGCTGGGGGAGGCCTCGTCTCGCCCATCGATCGAGCCTTCCCGAAGTGCCCCGCCTCGATCCTCTTCTTTACCGGGCGAGGCATCGCTGATCTCGGAGAGGTATACCGGCCGCTGACAGCATTCAAGTGATGCATCAACCAGCGACCAAACATCCCACCTTACGCCGCGGCCTCGGTGACCAGAACCGGTGGGGGAGAGGCCGAAGATAGTGTTGCTGCCTTCTAGAGTTCGTCGCCTCATTTGCAAAGGTGTTGGAGCCGATATCTCCTTCCGCAGTGGAGTTCTTAAGCGATCATTCACCTAACCCACCAGCGAATGATCGCCGATGGACCAACCGCAGCTTCACCTCGGCCAGGACGCATGTCTGGACTTCCGGATGATAGACTTTTCTCTCATCATCCGCGAAAATATTGCTGAAAGAGTGGTACCTGATAGGGAGGCCTATAGATGCTCCCTGTGCTGCAGAGGTACACTAGCTTCCTCTGCCTTGCCGATATCGGCGCTGGAGCCAAGGGATGCAAAGGGGGGACCATTACAAACAACTCACCACAAACTCCACCCCATTCTAAAACGCAGCGCTCTACGACATAGAGATCTGCATTAAAGCGCTCACTGTCGCCATGGTATTGTTAGTATCACCATCACTGCTGCCGCTGCCACCTACCCGCCGTGCGAGAACACCTGCGAGCTGAACAAGTCCAAATGCTTCATTTGTCGAGCAGTCAGAGGAGGAGCACCGATGGACCTGATAGATGGATACACCAATAACATCGGATTCGGTTCGATTGGCCGAACGAACTTTCTGCCGTACAACATCCATATCGGGAAAGGAGCCCTACCGCCGCCCTACTCTCTGTGATGTCTTCGACGATCAATCTCTGTGGCTGAATTGAGGAACCCTCCCCTCTTGCCACAAGTAAACATAACTTCATCCTTGAAGTTCTAAATCCTCAAAGCTCATCATCGACACCTAATCGTCCTACCGCAACACTATCGGATGCTGCTGGGCCTATGGCTTCACTGGCTCGACGCCGAGCCTTCCTCATTGCCGAAATTGCCTCATCTGCAGCTCCCCTGTTAGTGACACCTCAACGAAGGTACATTCAGCCGAGTCCGTAAGAAGGGTGTCCAGCGAGGTCTGCAGCTCCATCTGCCGCGTACGGCGTCGCATACCCTCCACTACCACCACCCTACCGCATACGTTACAAACTAACGCCGACCCCACCAACCTGTTATGCCGGCGACCAAGCTCCCTAGAAGGGTCGAACCACGGCTTCTTGGGATCGTTCTTAAAGTCTATAACATCACCCATATTGAAGTTGTCCGTAGTAGGCAGGCAGTTGGCATCGTACAACACTGAGACCACCACCATCATCACGCAGCAGCGCCACCGTCACCCGAGGGGACCCACCGCTGCTTCGGGCCTTCTCCACGGTATCGTCTCCAGCGAGCATCCGAGCCTTCTTCTCTCGAGCACTCATCATCACCATACCCGGCCCGGGGCCTGGGACCTCTGGGTGAACGGCGTCTCGAATCGAAGCTGATCGCCACCACAACAGAAGGTCAGCCCTATCTAGTTCAGCACTCTTCTCAGCGCATCAGTACTGGACCAGCACTGCTGCTGGCGGCAGGCTATGAAATCCCCTCTCACCAACAAGTACAAGCGATAAACTATGAGTATATTGCTATAAGGCATTCTCACATCGTAAATATATTACGATATTCGACCATGAATCATCAAATAATATATTACCTAAAGTCCTTTCCTGCTCGACTGGGTCATAACTGACCAGACACTGCTTTACCAGGCAACCTCAAGAATCTTACAGATTCGTGCCGTTGAAGATGTTCGAATGCATGTGAATGTGACGCCTCTCCCGCGCCGTCAGATCCGAGGGACGCCTCAACCCCTCATTAGACCAGCTCTGGTGAGAAGGATGCATTACCGATACACCAACAGTGAACTGCGTCTTCTAGATCACGAATTGATCATAGCGCAACAACTAAGAGTTAGAAAAAGGGTTTACAGTGAGAAATTTCAGAATACCGATCACAAGGGTCAAAAAACGCCCTAGTCAATGACACCAATCAATTCGTCCCCGACGGATATCTCTACCAAATCTGCGGCCCCTCCGCCAGCGGTAGTTGCTTTTACAATGATACCCATAACTGGTTTACTGCTATCCGCCTTTGAAGCCAGGGCTGTCAGGGCCGACCGTCCAATTGCCGCACCTGACCAAAATGACATGACTCACTCCTGAAATGAAGGCTTACATCGCACACAATGACGTTTGACAACAAGTGACACTGACTGCCGGCCAGCAGCGCAGGACAGCATGCACTCATTCCAGGCGTACTCTCGACCAGGCGAACTGCCCTCAACCATCACATTTGCCCTGAAGATGCCAGCGTCCATCTCTACGCTGGTGCGCGATGCTTCAGCTGCTATCGTCGCCGTCGATACCACAAGCATGTCCTTGGGCGCCATACCCTCCACAGGCTTTATGGTGCAACCCTGTCCCAATACCAGATCAGCAAATTCAGACAGTGACACAAGTTCGGCACCAGCCAGTTCCACTGCGTCAGGTACGTTCTGCAGCCTCATCATCGTGAGGAGAGCACTGCCGAACTCCCAGTCGACTAACTCGGTCATTTGAGCCATCACTGGTCGAGGCCCGGCGTCCGAGCGGAGCCACAGGCAACCTCTGGAGACGTCGAGAGCCGTGGTGATCGTTTTAAGCTTCGGGCCATACTTGCTGTTTTTACTATGTATAACTTTACCATCAGGAGTACAGGGAACAAACTGCCTGTCCAGCACCAGCCCACCGTGGGCAGCCGACAGCAACCACTTCTGCAGAGCAGCGCCAGTGGCATCGGTCAAACTACCAGCTCCCTTCACGGGATACACTGCTATCCCCGAGACCGTCGCTCCATCAACACCGCACTCCGCGGCAAGATGGGAGCTACCGGCCTTTAGGTGCCTGGGCGGTGCCGCAGGCTCTGCGTCCAAGAACTCCGTGATGACGAGCTGTATCCAGGCGTAGACGTCTGCCACCGTGCTCATATAGCCGAGACTTACCCGAACGAAGCCGCTCGGAGCAGGCTCATCCCTGCCACCACATACCCTTCCAGACTCATAGTTCGTTCTCACGTCTCCATCACTTAATTTGAGCCATCTTTGACATGCGCCAGCATTGCAGCAGCACCCTGCCCGGACCAACAGGCCTCGGGTATGAGCCAGAGCCTCTACCACGTCGAAGGGGATTGGCGTGCCCTCTGCCCATTGGTAGACCGCCGCCAGGGTCGGGCCTTGGGCCTCTGAGCTGCCATGATTTCCCGCGATGATACGACAAAGCGGCTCTCCCGTTGCGTGGCGGAGACCACGAAGCTCCGAGTAAAGGAGGGAGATGAGACCTTGGACGTGCCGCCGGAGGTAGATCCAAGACGACTTCTCCGGGTAGGCAGCCAGAGCTGCGGGTAGCTGCTGGCAGATAGCCTGCCAGTTGATGGAGCCTCTCTCTAGGGCTTTAGCAATGCTAGCACTTCTGATACAAAAAGCGGAGGTTGCCGCGATAGCATCGACACTACCACCTCCAAAGTAACACTGACCGTCTGCAAGTGCACCCGCCAACTTAGACACGGCGTCCATTCTAACGATCAACGCTCCAAGGCCTGTTGGGGCTCCGAATACCTTGTACAAAGATATCGCCACAAAGTCAGCCTCGAGCTCGGCTAGGTCCAGCCCGCCCGGTGTGCATGCCAACTTGGCAGCATCTAGCAGCACAGTGTAGCCTGCCGACTTGAGCTCGCGGACAGTTCCAGGCAAGTCCCTCGCCTTCGCTCCTGACAGGTTGCATTCCCCTGCTAACACATAGAGGCGTTCGGGGCCATCAGGCGACCTGGGAGGATGACCATTTAGCCAGTCGATATCGAGTGGACTGTCTATACTGGCCACACCGACAGCGCCGCGAGCTAGTGCACGAAGGCCAAGAGCCGAAGTGTGGGACTCTAGGGAGTAGACCAGAGCGGAGGACGACTCTCCCAAGGGAAAGTGCTCTCCGACAATTTGGAGAGATTGCGTCGCTCCGCTCGTCCAAATTAAAATATGCGACTCGACGCTGCCGCCAAAGAACTCGATGACGTGACGTCGAGTTTCCTGTACGAGTTGGCGAGACCTCCCGAAGCCCGTGTGAGGATTAACTATCGGCGTCGGGTCATAGAAACTCTCAGCCATTGCCTTCGAACACTCTTCATTGACAGGAGCGCCGCCCGCCCAATCAAGGTAGTGCACGTCGGTGCTACTCACGAGCGACCGAGGCAGCTGGTCTGATCTCACCGTGCTCAACAGCGCTTGCTTCAAGTGAATGTTGCTGTCCTTGGTAAGAAACGATTTGAACTCGAATGGAATAGAGGAGAGAAACAGGAAGCCATCAGATGCCGACATTACTGATCCGAGATATTACCACTTAAAGATTAAGCAAACACCGAGCTCGCCGACTGGTTAAGAAGAAACGTCTCAATTTCGGTCAGTCTAAACAGGTTAGTTTTACTCAGTAATCTTGTTTTTATTTTTCACCAAGTCAACTATCTCTTGGCTACTTCTCTCTATCTCATGCTGTAACTCATCCCACTCACTCCTCCCCGACAGTCCGTTCTCTTGTAGCTTTACGTTAACCTTTCTCACGGCGCTCTTCACCAGCATCGACAGTCCTCCTGTGTTCCCAAGGCCCTTCTTGCATTCCTCAACCAGGACCCCCATGCAGTCTCGCAACTCCTTCAGTTCAAACTCCAACTCAGGCAAGTCCTTCGCATCGTGGATCTGCCTCGAAGGTCACACTCATTTCGTATTGGCTCACTCACCTTCGGCAATAAATGACGCAGTTGCAGTATTCGCTGTTTGTCAACTTCTGCATCGTTTTCGGCCAGTTGAGCCAGGCATCGGTGACACACCGCGCTCGTCCCGTGCAGCTTCGACAAGGTCTCAAATAGTTCTACAGCGGGCCGTCGCTTGCCGGTGCTAATTGACAGTCCAACTAGGTCCTAATAACCAAGTTCCTTCGTGCTTGTATCACTGTTTCGCGCTAACCTTTAACAGAGCATCATCTTCCAGAATCGTATCGGCTTTCCCCAAGTCAACTGCTAGACCACGTGCTGCATACGCCATGCAAGTTGGATCTCGTTGCATTTGCCCGACCTAATACACATTTTGTTTTAATTCACGCTGCAAGTGTTCAACCAAGAAGATACACCGACCGCACCCAAGCCGACGATGCAGGCAACGGCCAAGAGATCCTCGCTATCGGCAAGATGTGGAACCATCACAGGCAAAACTCAACCCGTAACGGCGGTTATCTCGCCTTGGTATTGATGATCAGTTAAGCATATAAGTTTTGAAAATCCCCAAGCCGATGGCTTTCGGTAGGAAGGCAACAATTTGGTCATCATATCAACAATAATTGGCACTAACAACCCCCACGTTACCGTGAGAAGGTTCTGCCACATTCTCCATGATTCTCGAGCGCGTTTAACAGCTTCATACGAGCATGTGTTGGCGAACTTCAAATATCGTTCGATGTCGCGGGTGCTCTGAGAAAACAGCACGCATGCACACCATAGCTAATCGATTTGCGGCGAGCGATATACCTTCGACACAAAAGTAGACAGATATCGATTAGAAGGGCGAGCGCTTTTTACTTCCGGTTCAGAATCCACATGGGCTGCCTTCTGCTGTGCCATCGTAATGTAAGCAGCAGCCAAATTTGCCCAGGACTGAGCATCGCTGTCATCCACGCCCAACGCCCGGGTGAAGGCTGTGGCGGCGTCCTCGTATTGGGACACTTGAAGATACATAGCCCCGAGGGAAAACCAGATACCTGAGGCGAAGAAGGATGAGATAACCAAGACCAGAAGCTGACAGTACAACCTTACCAGCCTTCAGCGGTGAAATCTCAAGACTGCGCTTGAAGCAATCGATCGCCTCGTAGCGGTCACCACTCTGCAAAGCGCATCGACCCAGAGACCGCATTGCTCTGGCGTAACGATGCCCAGACTGATGTAGAACCGTCTGTGGGCACATCAGCTCATCATGTCCCTACCTCGTCCCAGGCCTCCTGCCACCACTTTTTCTCGCCTGTAATATCGCCAAGCTGGCACAGTAAACGCGGTCTTGTGGCCCGAGGAGTATCCGCGGCTTCGAGACGCTCTCGAACTAGCTTCTCAGCCTGGTGCTTCCTGACAACGATGATGATGATGATGATCTGCACTCATAAAGATGACAAGGAGCTTACCTATCAGCAACGATAAGGCTATCTATGGCCTCGCACCACATATTAATACTAACAAACATATCGTAGGCCGATAACACCATGCCCATCTCCATCATACGTTTACCAAACTCACGCTGAAGCATGGGTAAGGATGGGTAGTACCTGCAAGAAGAGTGGTGCCAAAGAAGACAAAACCAGTCTGCCCTCTGTGGAAGAGATGAACAGTTGAAAAGCATGCTCGAAAATAATTACTAACTTAACAACATCCATTCCCAGAAGGTAATCCACGAAATAATGAAGATCATTGAGTGATGTTTACCAGGAAAGCCTCGTGTCCACGTACGGCGTTTCGGAAGCTACCATCGTTCCTACTACTTCAGAGCGGCGCTACACCCTCTACCACGAACCCCCTATCTTTAGCGGCCCAACGACAGGCATACTAGATGGACGCCGCTTTTGATATCAGACCGATAATGAAAATTTAGTACACAATGATATGAATAATATTTAGTCCATTTGATAGTAGCATTACAGCTATATCCACAAGCCATCCTATCAACTTCAGTTTAATACCAAGCTCCGAAAGCAACAGATTCTCAATATGAGGAGCACGTTGGGAGAGAAATTTTATCGAAACCTGCAACTGGGTGACTTAGTGCCGGCGGCCACTGAGATACGAGCCTTCGGCTTTCTCTTTGCTGTGCTTAAAACCCCTATCAAAGTTCCCGCTCATCTCCCCGCAGACTTCCATCTACAGAATGCTGCCCGACACACATCAGTTCCGTGTACAGTTCATACCGTGATCTTCAATAACATCCCCCATTACTGGATACCCCCCAAGCCCAAGCCCCCATCCTCCTACACTGAATGAACGTAGCCTATCCTATCAGCCACCAAGTCAGCAGCTGTAGCATCCCCCGGCAACTTGTCCTTATACTGCTCGACCAACGCTTGGAGCTGGAAGGCCGCACGGTTACGAGTTTTCACTCTGCCGAACTCAGTACGACACCGAAGCCATAAGCCCGCCGAGTACACCAACCAGTGAGCCGAACACCCCGCATCTCGAGGGTCTGAAAAGATTCTTCCGAGGTTAACTCGCCTACCCGCCCACTACCACTAAGATTCTCCGGCAGCACCAATGCTCTATTAACCAAACAGCCTATCTGTTCCATAGTAATAACGTCGTCATCATCAGCTGCACTCGAGAGCAGTAACCTCAGAGCCTTAGTAAGCAATATCGCCTGCTCCACCGCGTGTAGCACCGTAGGTTTAAATTCATCTGAGGTATACTTCACCGACTCTAAGATATCCGTATCCGGGTCGAGCTCCGTCATCTGGACGTTCTGATGGGCAGCAGTCTCCTCCTTGCCTTCCCCCTCAGCTACAGGCTCGCCAGTCGCCGTGTCCAGCATTGGGGCCGGTAGCCTACTTTTCGTTACACAAGTCAGCTGGGCAAATGCCTGAGTTTGATACCGACGCTTGATGCCTTCCACGCCAGTTATCTCCCAGGAGAACCCCACGTGCTTGGCCGCGGCATCGATAATATTATCCGACACCTCAATAGGCAGCCCATAGTAGCTAGTATGAATCGCAAGCTCCAATACCAACACAGCCCGCACTGTCTCGGGCACAGCTTCCGAGGGTATCATCCTACCGCTCCTTCTACAACTTTCCTCCACATCACCCCTCAGAGCTACCGGAGCTTCCGACGGTGCATTCATCTCCACCTCTTTCAACATATCCTGTGTAATGTACCCCCCATCTTCAAGCGCAGCAGCATAGTCCCCAATGCAGGCCTTCATGCACGTAACGCTCTGGCCGTCCCCTCGTGCCGTGGCCTCAGCCAGCATACGCTGCCACACAAACGCCGTCCTGGCTCGCCAAATCGGCACGGTCTCCAGACTTGAATTTTTCAGCATGTTCCCAGAAAGAACATTAACGCTGGTAAGCAGGAGCTGCGGTCCTCGGGTGACGTCATAAAGGGGCTCGCCGTCTACCTCAAGACGCTCCATTATATATGAATTTCGTGGCGATTCCAGCGCTCGCTGATTGGGGTGCATTGGTACGTTTTGAGCAGTAACTTCAGGGCCGGTCCAGTTGGCCTGCATGAAGCACTGTAAGCAGGCAACCGCGGCAACTAACACTGAGAGCTCCGCCTCTGGGCCACTGGATGCAGCGGAACGCAAAGAGCCTTCTAAAGCGTCGACGTCATCCCAATTGTGAAGGAGCTCTGCAATGACAGGCTCATTGAAAGCTTCCTCCCATTTAGCCCCTACCACAGCGATAGCGGCCCTCCTGGCGCCCTCGTAGACCGGGGAGCCGGACAGCTCAGTGGGGGGAGACGGTGGGGCAGTGTAACGACTGTGGGGGTATATAAGGAAGGCCTCTACAGACCGTATGGCCTGAGAGAGGTCTGACGATGACATAGTAAACGGAAAACGTCTAAGAGCACGTAGCAGTCGCCTCTGACACTCCGATAACGGAATGCAATCTCGCGTTAAAAGTATGGGAAAAACTCTGATGGATAAGGGAGAGTGTGTCAAGTAACCTTATAGGAATCTTTCCTGCTTTAAGCTTACAGCTTCAGAACTGCTTGGATTTGCTTCTCAAGAAGACCCTTCCCATCGTCGATGGGCCATCGGCAACGCAACAGGAGTTTCGATTCGATGCCAAAATTAGCAGAATTGTGACCTTCTCACGCGCGCGCCCTAAAACGCGCAAGTCTCGTGCGTACATTACCTTCCTCTATACAGCGTTGCCTTTCTGATGGCTGGCTCCACGGTGGCCTATCGTGAGGAGACAGTAAGGTACTGTCCTTCACATTTTGAGGCACATTCTGGTATGCCGTCACGATTTTGCACTGTGCTGCTGACGGCACCCGATGGCGGCGAGCCAATACCAGGAATTTTGCGACGAATCCCCAAAGTGGAGGAAGTAAGGAGTACCGTCGTAACATGAAATTGAGATATCCTTATTCAGCGTCTCCATCGTATGCGGACCTGGCCGTCGACGCCTAGTGCTAGGTGCTCAACCAAGAAGCAAGACCCCAAGTAAGACAGTCGATTGGTTTTTCTCGTGTAGGGTTTTGACAGGTCTTTGCCAGTAGCTCCCAGCTCTACAAGTTTACCATCAACAACTGCCTCACATAGTGATCTTAGAGAGCTACAACTTGCTGTCGATGACTGGCGGGTTACCGATTACGCTGCCACATGGTGGTGAATGACAGCGATGGTCCCCCCAGTAGGAAGCATGTCACATTTTTTCATGATCCCCAGAGTCTATTAATCTCTATTGTGAAGTGTTCTAACCCTTGGTGCCTTCACGATACTTCTTTGACGCGTAAGCGTTATGCTTATATTAAAAGTAGCTGAAGAGGCTCCCTCAATGGTTGAGCCATTCGAGTGGGTTGCTGCCTCCACCAGAAAAGCCTAGTCCGGTGAGGCGTTATACATCATCATTCAGATTTCTGTTATTGCCTTTCGGCTGTTAGGGAATTAGCAAACCCATAAGTATCATTCGAAAGTTGATCTTCAAGCATTATGGGTTTCCCGTTTACCTCCCCCCTCTGTGGTGTAGTAAATTACCCTCAGTGAGCGGAGGCGGCAGCGCATACAATCTGCCACCCCTCTTCTTCACATTAAACCCCCCATTACATCTTACCGCACGTGCTCCTTACCGCGGTAGAGCCTTCAACAATAAAGGTTGTATTTTCAGGTTCAATCGGTTAAGTAGCACGTACTGTTGCTGCCTTCGTGATCCTCCGTCTTGAAGTAGTCTACATAGTTTGTAACTGTTATTATTATACTTATCATCATTATTATCGTTTAAAGTCATTGTCGTTAACAAGAACAAGAACACTTACACAGTCATTATTACCTATTGGTCTGTCGAAACACTCATCGGGTGTTTCGAGAACAAGTATAATTCGTTAGTAGACAAGTCTGTTGAGGGCTCATCGAACGATCTCGTCATGCTTTCTATCATTTGGCCGTTCAATCCGTGACCAAGTTTTCCCGCGCTGCTCGATCAGCCATTTTTGGTCACATTTTGCCTGTGGCGTCGGCCGGTTTCTGTGTAGTCCATGATGTCACTTACGGTCCCTATCAACACTGTTGAATACGCTGGTTAAGAAGAAGAGCCTCATCAATTGTGCATGTATTGAAAGTTATGAGCCTTAGATCACAACCAACTGTCGAAGCTTTTATTCCCGTAAAGGGAGTAGCTCTAATCACTCTGTTTTGTTCACTAATCATCCATTATATCAGCAACTTAGACTTAGTGTATTTAGTTATGATACATTACAATCTCTCGGCTCTGGACGTAGTGTGCAAGGAGGCCCTCGAGGCTATTCTACGGCCTAAGTACGCTCAACCCTAGAGCAGCCACTATGCCCACTTTTGCTTTTAGATATTTCCGTCTCATCCAGCCATGGCTTGCTATATCGATGGACGGTGATAAGGAAGTCCTGGTAGGTCCAAGCCCAGTACTCTCAGTCCCTTCATGGACCAACCGTAGGCTCAGCTCAGCGAGGTCTTGGTCGACCCCACTGTGGCGTTGGGCCCGAGAAGTCTTCCGAATGCCTATAACCTCTCGAAGAGTTTAGCGCATCAGGTTCAGGGGTCCCTCGATGTAACGTCTGTCCCCTAAAGTTGGTAGTCTTCTAGTCTCTTTTCAGGCCGAGCAGCTGAGAGAAGGCAAGCCCTCTGGCCCAAGGTGTAAATGTGTTTCGTCTAAAGCAGTTACACGAGACATATACAAGAGTAAGGCGACCATCGACCATGTTATCACGTTACCTATTCAGATGCTGACGACATCTATCGAGCCTTTGCTTTGGAGAATAGACCTCTCCGTTCCTTACCTTTCGCCCATATACTCACTCCGACCGCACTTAACAAAATCGAAGAGTGGCAGGTGATCAGAGAACTTCGAAGATCCAACCTTGCTTCTATTGCGTCGTTCAGGTGTCATCTCAAGGCTCGACGGCTTGGCCCAATAAGGCGGCGCTGGAACGAGTGCTTCGGAACATTTGGATGTTCGACGCCAGCATGCCGACTTACACTGGTCTCCTTCGAGTAGGCCTGGCACATCAGACTATCCATTGTAACTGCTAGCTAGGACGAACCATCCCTTCAAAGACCCGCCTCGGCCTCTCGTCGATTGAACGAGTTTTCAAGAGTTAAAAGAAGTCTACAAGTGCGCCTTGAATCAATAGCTTTCGGCAACACCGGAACTGCATCGTTTTAGTCGTGTATTGTAATTGAGGCTGATCGTCATCGCTACGCCCTTCTACGTAAGGCAAGATCAATGGCGGACTTCAATTCAAAGCCGGAGACAGAGTAAGTCATTCACTAGGATCCTCGACATCTTCACCTTCCAGCCCATACAGCACAGAACAGTTCCAGCGAGCAGTGATATCGGTTGCGCCACATGTTAAGAGCGGCTCAGCAGTCTTACCAACAGTACTGTTATGATCTGATGGATGAGCCATAACACAATAGCTGTCTCCCTCTCAGGGGGGCACCATCGCCCTTACGACCACTTATTCATCGAGCTACCTGCCTCGAGTGAGATCGAAGTGGCACAAAGACACCCTTGTGTATCAGAGACGGCGGTGAAGATGAGCCCTTCATGCATGTTTTAAGTCATATACAAATGTTGCTGTTATCGTAGAGTGCCTTTTGTTGTGCCAAGTTATGCTGAATTGAAAGAACAGCATCGGATAAGATATCGAAGATCCGCCGACAGCATTCGCCGGTAGGGTGTTCGCTGAAAACACATCATGATTTGGCCCCTCGTTGTAATGAAGGGAGTTACACGGCTTCCCTCGCAATCGAACAGACATCTACAGTGCGCCGAAGTCAAATCGCAATACGAGATAATACTGTGCAGTGCGAGCCTTGTATAACTCGTTCACAAGATCTTATCATCACGTTCATCACAGTTATCCACACACGATTCATCTTGATGGGGTACTATAGACCGTGATGGCAGCTTCTGGACGCTGTAGTGAAAATAAGAATCGATATTGTTTGGTGCCCAGTGGTGGTCCTGAGTGTTCTTGAGTGTTCTTGACACAGTAAGGTGATCAATTAAAATCTTGTGGCAAAGGAAGATGTGCTCATACTCAGGTGAAGTAGAGATTCGACCCGACGGAAGCGACCTGCGCTTGAAACATTCCACGACAACTCTGGGGCAGATCATTTCCCCTAGGCTTTATTCTCATTACTGCAAGCTCGCTTGTTGTGTGGAGTCCTTCTTGTACCAAAGCTCACAGAGCCACATGTCGGCGCACGAAGACTCTTCTGGAATCGAAGACAACGGCAATGGAATTCTATCACACGAACCTGGTCTCGATGGTTGGCTATTCAAAGAGTTGCGTAGCTCCGACCAAGCAAGGTTTTTCACAGTCGGTGTCAATCATTGTGCCTTGAACGCATGGCTGTCACAAAACTCACCGTGCTGTGCTGCTGCAGTGATAGCCCAAGCCATGAATTGCTGTTATCCGGGCCGCTCACCATGGAGAGTTGAGGACGGGATTGATGCATTAATTTGTCTGGTGGAAAGTAAAATATCAACTTTGGTTGACACTTTAGTCTCTCTGGGAGCAACGTGTGATGTAAAGGCTCTTCTGGAGAGCAGACTTGACGAGGAGGCTCCCGGGTGGAAAAAGTCAAAGAAGGTCAAAAAGAGTGCAATCAACAAGGTTGTTAACAAGTTGGCAGAAGAAATCGAGGAGAATTCTCGGAAAGGAATATCTGCCGATGATGACTCTGCAGATGATGCGGGGGGCGTCCAATGCGATGAGCTACCCTCATCAGTTGCATTCGACATTCCATTCGGACCTTCTTCTGAGAGAGAACCGGTGGCTAGAGCACTACAAGGCTTAGCAATGAAGATGGATTGTCTACAACGTTTGCAGAGAGCGAGGCCGTCCACAGCCGGAATAGGCAACTGGGCTATTGAAGACGTTTTGAGGCACCACAGACTCGACGTTAGAACAGTCCTAGGAAGAGCTGTGCTCGGCGAACGAAAACCTCTCATCAGTACGACTGACAAGAGGGCATGGGATAAATTCAAGGGCGAGTTTACTAAGCACGATTGTATGATTATACACGTTAATAACCACTATGCCATGGTCTTCGCCTACCGGGAGAGGGACAACCTCAAAGAGGTCCTTACTGCGAAAAAGGGACAAAAGCCAAAGTATTGGGTAGATTGGACACACGTTATAGCTGCTTTGAATAAATGGCAAGGTTATGGGGTTAGTGGAATCAACAAAATGGACACTGCGGAAGGTCAGCATCTAGAATCGAAGCAAGGTGGTACCTTCGAAGACTCGAACTTTAACCAAACATGAATGAATGTTGGAATCGCATTTGTGTAGAATATTCCACATCACTCTTGAGTTTATTCAATATTATTTGCATCAGCAATGCTTGTCCGTTAGTGAGATACAATATGCTTATCCGATAAGTCCGTCTCTATCAAGCATGAAACCTACTCCCATGGTTGGTGAAATATAGAGCCTACATGGGATACACAGCGTACACATACATACACCTACACATACATAGCATACATAACAAATCTAGGACCCTCATTGAGGACCCTTACACTGCTGATGAATCCTTAACAAGTCAAATTATATGCGTAGGGTCGGCACTGTTATGTGACACTTCAATTCGCTGTGAAACTGGTGTCACATATGGTGTGACATGTTTATGTATATTTCCGCATAACTTTTGAGTTGTTCCAGAGACATGCTGCCGGCATCCTGGGCATCCTACAGGGGATGGGGTTATTGCTGTTCATTTGTGGAGAGCCTCTTTCGGGTTGCTCGGCTAGGTAACAATACGTGCATTATGCGCTCGTGCGTTGGGGTATATTGATGAAGTAGATGATACTAAACCACTGTCTCCCGGGGTGGTATATTGATGAAGTAGATGATACTAAACCACTGTCTCCCGGGGTGGTATATTGATGAAGTAGATGATACTA
>JAAPAO010000501.1:0-19291 GCA_013115145.1 Perkinsus chesapeaki
GAGGTTGACTGCGCGGAGCTATGTTTCAGTTGTACGCATGCGTTGATCTTCCCTCCGCGCGCGCCATTTGACATGGTCCAATAGATTGAACTGTTACCAACCAGTGGAGCAGACTCTGCACTGCTGCACTGCAGGGTACCACTGGCAGTACTGTTCCAGAAGCAAGTTAGGTTCTTCCAGTTAGTTGAGTCGAAAGCCAGTAGATTCCGCTTGGCAGATCCGTCCAGCTGCCAGTGCAACAACCTCTTCCCCCAGAATCACGAGAGCCCGAGTTCCCTGAGCCCTAAGATCTACAATCACACTGCCTACTGTATACAGCATATGTGAAGTAGCTTCGATTTCTAGCAATGTATCAAAACCTTTTGGAAAGCAATCCAGTAATACCATCGCTCCTTACTTGTTAAAGGTAAATATATAATGTTAACTACAATAGAAGCAATAGCCTGTATGCCCAAAGCACCACCGTTGGCCGAGGTAGATAAATGATATTGATCGGCGCCTATGAGACCAGAGACAGTCGACCAGTTTATCTGGAGGTACCTAAGCAGTAACAACCTCCGAACAACTCGTTTCCTTAAAGGAATCTCTGACACACTGTTGTGAAGTATCTGCACCGCTGCGAAAATTTTCGAAGGACAAGTTCGTCCTTGAGAAAGCTTTATCCCGATGCCATTGTGTCGAATCACAAGCAAAGGAAAACCGCGCCAACCTTCCTACGCGACATCTAGAGATGCGCCGACTCGGCGGTAATAATATCGATAAGCACGTAAGTGGTAGAGTTGATATTACTTAACCCATTGACACCATCGACCAACTTGCCCGACTTACTGTCCGCAAAATGAGGCCGTCGCTAGGCACATGACCGTCGGCCAAAGATACTTGTTTTTCGGTGGATCCTTCGCGTCTGGGTTTGCAAACTTATTTATAGGAACTCCGTTTTTATCTTTTTCAAGCGACTCTCGCAGAAATAAGTACATCAAAACGAGCAGAATGGCCGAAATAACACCGATAAAATAGAAGGGGAATGATAGAGTCACACTAGCGAGGGCACCACCTGAAAAAAGGACAGCAAACCGTGACCGGGCTATCAATCGGGCGGACGTTTCATTTCTACGTGGATGGCAACTTCAATTCGGCGCACCCGACTACTAGTTGCATGTAAAATGGCAGCAATCATTGGTGGGCTACAGTATTGCTGCTCACAGCAGTAAGACTGCTGTAGATATATTTTCTCAGACTTAGAGAGCAAAGTGTTCCCCAACTCCTTAATGCACTGTGAAGCAATCATAATAACATTTAAAGTCGCGTTTGACAAGACCCCGGCAAAATGACACCATAAATTCAGCCGAAGCATCCTATTACCGACTGCAGGTCCCAGACTCTGTCCAACAACGACAAAGAGCCCCATGAATACACCATACATCTTCATATCGATCGGCCGACTGCTATCAGTCAGATACGCCATAATGCATGGTCGAGTTCCTGAGGAGAAAGCTCGCAGGTTCGATCCCGGTGCCCTCCATTTTTACCAGCAGCAACACCGGCCATTGCTCGAAAGCCAGCAAAACTTGCTATGTCCCAAGCGACTGCCATCAGGAACTGCGCAACAGTGTAAATCGTCATCGCTGCGAGAAATACTGGACGACGACCAAGTCTGAGGAATATTCAGAGATAAGTCTCGCGGACGACCCATTCAGAAATACGAGTGTCTTCTCTACAGTATTCGGCCTCGCCAACTCGACTATATAATGTGCTGAATTATAGAGCGAAAAATATCGCTCGAAATTTCCTCCGTCAATTCCCCCGCGCTACATAGGGCCAGCATGCTCACATAGGGCACGCCACATTATTACTGAATACAGTTGCTCCCGACGTCGAGATTTCAAAACTAACATTGGAATACGGTAAAGCTTCAAGCTGGAAATTTGCAGTGCATGTCGGTGGATACAGTTAGTTGCGGGAACAAGTACATTTGCATCACAAGACCGTCTAGCATTGAACCAGCTACGAACTGCGCCCAAATCGACAGCCTTATAACCGAATTAAACAGCGACCCTGCTCCTCCTAGAAGGCATTCCACATTTCAGAAGCTCGCATACTAGAGTACTGCGGGGGGAAGCACTACACTAGTGCATGCAATAACACATACTGTAGCTCCACCGAGAAAAATGTGAATTTTCCCACTCCCTCTCGGAGCACTGTATTAATACCTATCACTCAGCGGTCCAGTTACCAAGGAGGCTATGAAGGTACCAACAGCATAGGCAGCCATCAATATAGAAGCCGCAGTGCCTTGGTTCATATCTGGAGCCAGATCTTCGATATACCTTGAGGAGGATAAGGCAAGAAATATGAACATAGAGCGTGTATCGATGTGCTTGATTTTGTCCATTCCAGACGCAAGATTACGGTGTTCCGAGATAGAGGTAAACGTATAGGAATATCGCAGGAAAAGGAAATAATGAAGGAATTCCCTCACGCATGAGGAAATATCTTACTAGCATTGTCATAATCGATCACGAACCACTAGGCTCAGAGTTGGTGAGTTCGATAGAGAGTATGTTTCTGAAGTGAGGGAACCGTTGAATCCCGCTAGGAACCTTCGATGCTATCGACATCAAGTTTGCGAAGTTTTCAGGGCTGACTGGCCTTCTCGCGAAATTCCATCATAAACTGCTCCAGAACTCGCCCTGGGGCCTCGAGCGGCCGAACGAAGGCCTTGGCGAACAAGATCATCATAGTGTTCCGAGTAACGTTACGTTTGAACGTTCTGATCAAAAGAGATGCTCGCGAGACTCGTAATACGTTTCAGAGCTTGCCAAAAGACTTTATAAAAATCCTACAAAAGCGTATAAGAAATGGTAAAATTATGGTAACTTGGCCGAGCCCTCCTTGAAAAAAATCGTCCAGTCGAAACCGCGAAATAAGCCTGAAGTTAAATGCATTGCAATGAAAGCCTCTAAGACCTGAAGGCCCATGAACATACTAATACGGCCGAGTGTCCGACGTTCAATAATACGATATTCAACTAGCAGCGACGCCCCCCCGATCCCCACTACTACCATGGCGTCACAGGTGCCAACAGCGTACTTCCCAGCCACTCAATAAAGATGCTGAAGAATATCATAGCCAGATCCAGCACTCTTCTGGGTCTGTATTTGAGCCGATATATGAGCCGTCTCCAATAACCTAGTTTATAGTATTCCGCGGGTGGTAAAGGACCGTCACTGCCGCCGTCAGGAATTGGTAGGATTTTCCGGTAGGATTTGCATTTCAGCATCGAAAATGATGCAAAAGGAATTTAGTAACAGAAACTGCAAAAATAAATACAATAACCGAATGATGATGAAAATCGGACTGCCTAAAGTTCAAGTATCCCTCTTCCCTCAAGTACATGTTTTGGTCGAGCGAGTCCAGATATGATAGACATTCTTGCAGATACTACCTTGCTAGAGCAAAAAAACGTTAAAGCCTTCTTTCTGAGACCTTGCAGTGTTTCTCAGTCACTTTCCAAAAGCGTCAAATTACCACACTCGCCTTCTTAGCACGACGCCAAGTATTTATCAGAATTCACTCAGAAGTTTCTCTTCGAATGGCAATGATTTTGAAACTAGTACTTGCCGAAAATCAATACC
Source organism: Perkinsus chesapeaki (assembly GCA_013115145.1). Classification (NCBI taxonomy): domain Eukaryota; phylum Perkinsozoa; order Perkinsida; family Perkinsidae; genus Perkinsus; species Perkinsus chesapeaki. The sequence continues at coordinate 3,636 of JAAPAO010000501.1, forward strand.
AGATTTCAGATTGAGCTCCTATCCTGTTATATTATAAGTAACTCAATGGTAATGGTTCCCCATGGTAAAATTCCATCCTCCATTCGGATGAGGCGTCATTATGGCTAATCGATGGTCATAAAAGTTCGCATTCTTAGCCGAGCCTTCAGCATGAAGGGCAAAGCCCGTCATGTGAAAGGTATAATGATTACCCCATAGTTCCGACGAGCTCGAAGCTGCTCGGCCCTCCCTACTTGTATCAACCCAACTCGGCAGCTTTCCCACAGGAAACAACGAATGTAGATAACACGCAACAGCGACACGGCCTCAAAACAGAGGCTTTCTAAGACTGGTGAAGATGCGAGAAACGTCCAAGTCGACGTGAGTGGTACTTACAGTACTGAAGGATACTTTGCTAAATGCGCAACAGCTAGACATATTTCTGGGACCGGTTTTCGGCCCGAGTGCGTTTGATACTGTTATAGCTCTTCTAAGATGGAGTGAACGAGAAGCTTGGAAAGATCGTTTTAAGCTTGTCCGGCCACGTCACTATTACAAGCGGACTCATCATCAGTAGACCCTTCCGTCATAGCCTTTTTGTTGAGGTGTTGTTGATACCTGATGCCGACGGCCATACCGATACCTGTTAAGAGAAGAAACCAGTCTGATGGACGAGAAATGGTGAATTAAAATGCAGCTTTATTTCATTCCAAGGTGACCAACACGTAAACCCTGAAAACCTTCTATTATATTACAAAACCGCACTGTTTACTCATCTTCAACAACGTATTCTAAATCACACTCGGCGAACCTTCTGTGCGTTCCAATCAGAAAGCGTGATTGAAAAAAATGGCAATCGATCTCGAATGGAAAAACAAGTCTGACTATGCAGCAGCCATTCTGATCATTCGAACTATTAACACCTTAAATTCGCGGCGCGCGCTTCGCCGTTCGAGATTGTGAATAGTTTCCCGGAAGCTTACAAGTGATAACGCCAAGACAGGATATTCCAACAGAAAGATAGAACGGATCTGCGGGATCCATATCGTAGAGATTTCCGGCAGCGAAAGGCCCGAAGACTCCACCTGAAACCAACAAGTGAGCCATGGCAGTCACGGGCGTCGAGAGGCTACTACCAGAGTTGGCAGAGGCCATTATTATTGAATTAACAAGGCCTCTGGTTTTCGGAGGACATATCATCGTAGAGAAGTAGGCCATGCCAGCAAAGTACAACCCGACTGAGGTGAAATGAGTTAGCTCGGCGAGCAGAGAACCACGTTTAACAAGCAAACGACCCAGGTTCGAATCCCAGCACTTTCAAAACACGCAGCAATCGCTATCGGGCATTCGTTTACTACTGATAGACGAGATATGCTTACCTCCTCCCTGAATAGCCATACCCAAGAAGATAACTCCGACGAGATTGTCAATAAAGGGGACTACGACGATCAGACAGGAGATGGCGTAACCTATGCTGGCTAGCAGTGCGGGCTCTATCAGACCTGATCAGAACTTAAATCAATAGAGCTTATCTTAAACACCAAAAGATGTTAATTTTAAAGCAAATATAGATATTAACTTTGTATCAACATCAGAAGAATCTTTTGACTTCGAATATCTTTATGAGTTCAACATCTTTTCAAAGGATGTTGCACATAAACTCACGTAGATGTGTTACACTTATAATTCTATCAAAACTATTAATTCTATATTTCTATATACTGCATGATATAGAATTCTCTTACAGGTCGAATGTACGTTAAAACAGCAAGGAGATGCTTACGTGTGAGAGGGACATAAATGACGTTTACAAAGATGGTAGCAATAACTTCAATACTGAGGACACCTCCATTTTGTGAGGGGTTCAGATGGTATTGCTCAGACCCCAGCAGACCGAAGACAGTCGACCAATTGATTTCCAGGTACCTTACGTGAAGCTATCAGAGGGAACGTTCTCGAGGAAGTGCTTACTGTCCTGAGAATGCCGCGAGAGACATACACATAACAGTCGGTATAAGATATTTATTTTTCGCCATGTCACATTGTCCTTCACAACCAACCTTACGAATCGGCATACCGTTCTCGTCCTTAATTAGAGACTCGGTAAGGAAGAGAAGTAGTAATATAACCAAAACGGCACCGAGGACGCCGACGAAGTAAAATGGGAACGACAAAGTTATCTCGGCCAACGCTCCGCCTGACACGACGAATCTTTGCCGAACCGAGGATGAGTTGAAGCCTACCTATGCTGGGACCAATGGCCTGTCCAACGACAATACAGAGACCAAAGAATACACCGTACATTTTCATGTCAACGGCTCGACTACTGTCGATCATATACGACATGATAACCGGACGAGTACCTACGGGAGAAGTGCTTCGGTGTGGAGGAAGACGTCATTGATCTCGTAATGGTGTGCCCCAAAACTACTGGACACAGAAGACTACGGTCACGATAGAAATGGTAACTATATCCCACTAACTAGTTTCCCACTGACTTCATCATCCCAAGTGAACATTCCCGATGAGCAAATTAAATCGCATTTTCACGGACCCTGTATTGGCTTACCGGCGGCAACACCGCCCATCGCACGGAACCCGGCAAAACTGCCCAGGTCCCACGAGTTGGCCACTAGGAATTGGGAGACCATAAAGATGGTCATAGCCAGGATGATGACTGGTCGACGACCGATTCTGTCCGATAGTGGACCGGTAACCAATGATGAACAGAATGTACCAATAGCATAGGACGCCATTATTATCGAGGCGGCGGTGCCTTGGTCCATATTAGGAGCCAGATTTGCAACGTACCTGATAGTAATGAGGTTATCTCTACAACGTCGAATTCCTACTCCCAAGGGGAGCTAGCTTGGGACAGAGGCTTTGACGGTGAGTAGGACTAAGTCGCGATCTAGCAGCTCTATGAAGGCAAATTCCGACCCTTGGAATCTTGAAGTGCGTTTATGGTACAGCCATGCAAATGGCTCAGTTAGAGCATCCGTTCCATGTGCAACTTCCGAGAGGGTATAACACCTACACTATTATCGGCAAGGAACGGTTCACAGAAGAAATAATAATTTAGGGAGTGATCCGTGAAACCAGCGATACGAAACCGCAATGAACACAACGTCGATAAATTTCACCAGTAAACAAGACTGATGAACAAACAGATCAAGTGTTAGATCAGTTCTAACACTACCAAGATGCAAGAGAGGAACTCCCCTGACCGTGACATCCACAGATGCAGACAGACGTACCATGGAGTCATAGGAGCAAGCATAGTGTTTGCCATCCATTCGATAAGTAGACTCCCAAACAAAAGTATGAGGTCCACAATACGCCTAGGGTGATACCGAAGCCTATAAACAAGACGACGTGTCGGACTGAGATTGTAGTAGTCGTCCGCCGACAGAGGGCCTTGTCGGGGATGGTCGGGGATGAGCAAGATATTCTTCCAAGCGGCCATACTAGCAAAAATGCAAATGATCTGAACTAATGTTAAAATAACACTGGAAATCTCGAAGAGAGTTCTGGTCGATTTTCTCTCAGTCTCGAAGTGGCGGGGCGAATTGGAAGAGATCAACGGCCGTGAAGTCGCAGCTGGTGGGAAGTACAACCCAAGATTCGTGAAAATCGTGGCAAAATTCGGACGCTAGCGTATCCCGTCTACGGGCCCCGAGTGACAAAATTTGCACAAAAAACCGGCTGTCCCATCCTAGGGGACAGCGAGACACAGCCGATTGTGTGCTGACTGACTGGCAGAGGACAACACTTTACGGCTGCTCCTGCTAGATGATGCTCTAAAATGTATACGCACCGAGGACATGACCATGTACAAAGGCAATCTATCGGCACGACCGGATTGTAACGATGACTTCGTGAGTGTTATATGGGACGGAAGAGCCATCTGGCCTTGCAGTTCAGAAAGTGTTGCTACTGCCGAGGTGATGCAATGGTAAATTACCATTCAATGGTAATTTCATTACAATTCATTACCACTCAATGGTAATGACATTACCATTCATTACCATTCAATGGTAATTTCATTACCATTAACATATTTCCCAGCGAAATTACCATTGGTAATTTCGCTGGGAAATATGTTCCTGGAATACAAGGGAACGTCGAACGCATTCCTCCGGGGCCTAGAATTCGGTGTTACTTCATGAATCCCTGCACGGCTGGACAACGGCTAGAAAAGTAACCTTACTCGATTCACAAAATAGCAGGGCTGGCTTTTACTTCACCAGGGCAACACAAAACATGTTAACTGTGAGCAAGAAAGAGTATATAAATCTGACCAACTCAACGTAGGGGAAATTGCCGCTGTGAAACCACAGCACTAAATGGGATAGGTAACAACCTACAAACTAGTCATCCAAACAGGAGACCGAGTTGGACCGGCAAAAGGGAGTTCAAAACTGGAATACTCAAACGGATCTCGTAAGCGTCACAATAACATAAGTTTGAGAGTCACTGTGTTGACGGCAGTGATGCAACCGTGTCATGATCGCTATCAGTTGGTAGCACTGTCGGGGTTACTTGGTCCTGCTCCACTAGGTGAAACAAGCTCATCTGGTACTTGATTCCGAAGTAGATGCCGATACCTGAAACGGTCGTGCCGAAAGTGACATGGTTCATGTCACATGAAGCGAGCCCATATTCCGGGAAGGTACTCGTGTTCCCTATCAAGTAACAAGCCACACAATCGGAAGAATCCGAAACTACCGCTCCTTCGGCTCCTGGACCTGGGTGAATGTCACGCACGCATGCACACTGTATGCCGTGTCACATTTTCGAGTGCAACTAAGAGCCGGCTTCGGTAGTTATTCATTACTCCAGGGGAGAGTGAGATGGTGATGATCTTATCATTTTTCAGAGCTGGTAATTTCCGTGCTATAAGGCTCACGTTCCCACTGTACAAGTAGTTCTCGATTGGCAGTTCAAAAATTATCCCCAACAAATACGATTTAGATTCCCAGCAAACGAGCGTACATGCAACCGAGCCCGTCGCCGAAAGCGAGATACTAAAGTAGAATGGATCGAGCAAACCGATATCGTATAGATCGCCAGCCACAAGCGGCCCCACTATACCACCTGAAGAGAAATGCACATCTGTGAGCGAAGCGAAGCAGACAGGCTGCTGACTTACCAACATTTGAAGACGCCATCACACACGAATTGATGAGGCCTCTCTTCTTTGGAGGAGCAATCACCGAATTGTAATATGCTTGTCCGGCAAAGTATAGGGACGCTAAAACAGACATAAATGGTGAAAAGCCTAGCCAACGGTGAAAAACAGAAATAACGCAGCGTTGGCATAATGCCTACGGGGGGATAGAATGATGCGCAGACGCGCTCACAGTTGGCGCATTCCATCTCGCTTTAGCCTCCGTCTCTCAGGCCGACGGCTCATTACACGAAATCAGGTCAGTTCCACGTCGTTTCGTTCGTAGGCAAGGATGTGGCGGCTTTCATGCATTTGCTTTTCAAAATCGAATAATTTACTGTATAGTTTTCTTTACGCAATAATGACGTGTACTGTCATTATTTCACAAGAAATGGTTAAAGCTTCCAATCAACGCCATTTAACTGAAGATGCGCCTCGACATTTCAAAAACCGGTGTGCATAGAACGGAAACACTTTCACGGCCATAAAGGCTATTTACTAATTTCCGGCAAGGGCGGGCAGGACACGTAACTCACTTCCGACTTGCATGAAGACGCCCAACAGTATAACGGCGGTGATGCTATGAACAAATGGCACACCAATGATGACCATCGAAATGATCATACCAGTGCTGCCCAGAATAGCGGCTGGAACGAAACCTGAAAGAAACAAGCTCGACGCAAAAGAGAGGACGGAGGTGTCGTCTCTCTGCCTCGTGGCTGATCAACAGATCCGCGCGTGTGTAATTCATCGATGACTCACGCAGGTGTATTGACCATGTCGACCATTATAACCATGTATTGGATATACGTATAATATAAAGAATATTACTCTGGTGATTTCTAGTGGATTTTGTTTTATATTTTAATTCGTTTAGTTTTGTGGATTACCTACTTGTGCTAGCACGTCAAGCATGCGGAAAATTTTGCAGCGGCTGTCGGGCATTCCCACCGAATTCGCCGACCAAAAGCGGACTGCTGCTCATTTCCTACCATGCTCTTATGCCTATGTTGTCACGGTAATCCGCTGATCCTGATTTTCACGAGGCTATCAAGTATTGGAGATCGGAAAGTGGTCGATTCTGCAGGGTGACCCTGCAGAATCGACCATGCCAATTTGAATGAATTAGACCCTGCCAGGGTCTATAATGACTCACGAGTAAGTGGGAGATAGAACAGGTTCGTCACAATTGTGCCAACTGCTTGCACGCCGAGGGCAGCTCCGTTCTGTGAGGTGGATAGGTTGTAATCATCCACACCAATGAGACCAAAGACCGTTTGCCAGTTGATTCCGAGGGTCCTGAAAGAAGTTAGAAATTGATATTCGGAAGAGGCGCATCCCTAACCAAACGCCACAGTGTCCAACTTGGACCCAACAAGGGTCGGAAACGACAAGGAATTTCCAAGAGAGCTGCTACGAGGCGTAACAGCTTGATTTGTTTTGATCCACAGTTCGCTTGATTAATGATGTCGTCGGAGCCTACCGCGAAATCATTTATCAGGCGAACAGTCCCACTTGCAACCCTCAAAGCTAGGGTACTCTACATTTCGTGAACTTCATTCAATGAACGTCTACGGTGCGCAACCGAGCGAGGGAATGCGTTCCTCGAGCAACGCATGTCCAGTAGGGCTGTCACACCGACAATATTTATCCGCTTACTTGCTTTAATTTTTCACCATTCAGTTCAAAAATGTTCAGTGGGCCAAGACGAACCAAATTATTCAATCGGATATAATTTAGATGACGAAAGACGTGCTTACTGTCCGCAAAATGACGCAAGTGCCAAACACATAACTGTGGGCACAAGGAATCTGTTCTCCGGCGGATCTTTCGAGCTCACCCCGGCCGGTCTGATGGGCTTGCCGTCCTCGTCTTTGACCAGAGATTCTCGTAGAAACAGAAACATGAGAATCAACAGGATTGCGGCGACCACACCAATGAAGTAGAACGGGAAGGAAAGAGAAACACTGGCGAGGGCGCCGCCTGAGGAAACTATACTGGTCACAATGTAGCAGGCGGAGCGACGCGAATTTCATTATAGCGATGTGGTAGGATTTTCTTACCAATTATTGGGCCTATACTTCGACCAATTACAACTGATAGCCCTAACATGGCACCATACATCTTCATATCGATAGGTCTACTGCTGTCGATTAAGAATGCCATAATCACTGGTCGGCTACCTAAACGTGGGGGGGCGCAAAATAGAAAGAGTTAAACTTTAGTTCTTTCCATGATTTCAAGAAAGCCTCGGTTCGCTATATGTTACCAGCAGCAACTCCACCGATTGCACGGAAGACTGCGAAAGTTGTCAGATTCCACGCGTTCGCCACTAGAAATTGAGCCACTGTGTAGATGGTCATACCGGCAAGAAATACAGGTCGTCGGCCCAACCTGACTAGCACATGTGTTACCCTCAGCAAGGGCGGCGCTTTTGATTAGATCACCTGTCAGATAGGGGTCCGGTTATGAGAGAAGCAATGAAGGTGCCGACGGCATAGGACGCCATAAGAATGGACGCAGCAGTGCCCTGGTTCATGTCAGGAGCTAACTTCTCAACATACCTGTATGCAGCAAACAATACAAACACTGTGGATCTTTGGCTACATGGATGGAGATCTGTCACAGATCATCTGTGGTCAACTGATCAAGGCTATTGTTAGGTAATTAAGTTCCATGTGTGATACGCAGCATAAGGCTTTTCGGCACTATCGGAATGAACCGTACTATAGTATTACTATAGTACGGTAATATTGTACTATAAAAGTACAGTAACTACTCATCATTATTCATTTCGAAAGCGAGGCTTGGGCCCCAAATTGCGGTCTAGAACCAGCAGTCTATATGAGTACGCCTGGTGCTTAGCAATGAGTTTATTGTCTAACGCCGGAGATGGCTTAGTTACATTATAACCGGACAATGAAAGCGCCGCGATGTCTCACCATGGCGTAACGGGTGCCAGAAGTGTACTTCCAAGCCACTCCAGGAAAATACTGAAGAACAGCATGGTGAGATCGACTACTCTTCTTGGGCGATATTTAAGACGATAGACGAGCCTCTTCCAGTGATTGAGGTTGTAATACTGTGAAGGAGGCAAAGGACCATCACTCCCTCTATCAGGAAGTGGTAATATCTTTCTAGAGGGCAAGCAAGCCATTAAAATAATGTACAACTAGGAACACAGGAGATACTTCGAACGAGTAATATGTTCATAGATATACAGTACGCGACATCTAGAAATGCGAGGCTTGGACAGCCAAAAATATCGATAAGAAACGCGAGTTTCGAGCTTATTCTTCTTTTGTTGAATTCTTCGCACTCGATTACCCCCCAAAAAAATTCTAAAAATTTGCCTAAAATTTTTTGCCATTTATCGTGCTGTTGCGCGACTGGTGTAGTAGATATATAAATAAGTAAAACAATATACATTACTTTTTACTAAAAAGTTTCAAGCCGTGGCGATCAGATTGTTAGAGGCGATGGCAGTGGCGGATTCTGTAATGGCAGTACCTTGGCCGTGGCACGTTCACCATACCTTGCATACTTCTTGAAGTTCTTGCTATTCCTTACTGTAATTGAAATAGCTGTGACAGGAAGTTGAAAATTATATTGATATCCGGTATTGGTGATACTAGGCTATCCTGCATTGGTGATACTAGGCTATCCTGTATTGGTGATACTAGGCTTTTCTGTATTGGTGATACTAGGCTATCCTGCATTGGTGATACTAGGCTATCCTGTATTGGTGATACTAGGCTATCCTGTATTGGTGATACTAGGCTATCCTGTATTGGTGATACTGGGCTATCCTGTATTGGTGATACTAGGCTATCCTGTATTGGTGATACTAGGCTATCCTGGATTGAGCCACTATGAGTTGCACGCATATCTTCGGCTAATAGCTATACAGAAGGCCGCTTGCGCAGTCTCTAGATAAACAGTCTCACTGTCAGTCAGTGCGCTATCGCCATCACTGCGTTAGGCCCTCGAGCGAACTCTGTAGTTAAACGACTCGCAGAGAGTATCTAGTTTCACCAAGGTACATTCTTGATTGGTGCTAGATGGCCAAATCACTGCGAAAGTAGCACAGGTGCCAGCCGCTGGCACTCAAATGGCGGCGCGTGCTGCGGTCGCAGCCCGCACTCTGTGGGGCCCGTGCATAGATTGCGTAGACGAAGAGTAGGATCGATGATAATCATTGCTGGCGCAAGTCGTGTTGCACACCGTCTCCTCGGTAGTGAATCCTGGCTCAGCCAGGACTGGCAGAGGCAAGCGTGCGGAGCGATAAGCGATTCTTGCGACGCGTGTTATCCCAGCACGTTCGCGCGCAAGAGATTCACTCGTGTAATGCGCCCTTAGACGACCCAGAAATGTTCCATCCATCGATATGTGCATAAAGCGCATTAGAAAGTGGAAAGTGAGAGAGTTATCAGTGTTGAAGTATACATCGAGGACGTTCCTTCTTGTAACATGTGTTTTTTCATCTGAATTTCGTAAGGGAATTTCCCTGCCGTGTTCCTGAAGGGAGCACCTTACGGGGAGCCTTGAAGGGTTAGCCTTCTAAGTACAGTTTCCCCATTTGAAACTTGTTTTTCAGTACTTTTTCAAATCCACGATGGGTCCTTTAGCCAGCCTCCTAGTCCTCGCCCTCAACATAATCACTATTGAAGCCCAGTACGCATTTCAAGGTCGTCTTTATTGTAGGAAGGTCTGGTCGAGCTTGTTACTTCAGTATCAAGAAAGAATGTCTTTCCATCCTATGAACCATCACATGACCCTTGAGATGTATGACCCTCCGAACCATGCGAGGCTCGCACAAGGATTTAGAGAAAGCGACTTCACCTTTGACAACCAAACTAATTGGTTGGCTGTGTCAGATCAGTCCATTTGGAAAAAAGGCTCTGGCTTTTGGGATCCCAAGTGGTGGACTAAGTTTGTATTTCATGAAGACGTCGATGGTTGGACTGTTGGTGGATCTGCAGGAGATAGATGGTTTAAGCGATGCTAATAATGAGTTATGCTATCACACTCTTCTTGACATTAGAAAACAGTCTTACTAGGGTATCGCGATGACGTGCATTTGCGTTACACGCACCTCACACATCGCTCCTAGAATGACTCATTTGCTTAGGCTTTTGTTGCTTTGTTCTGTGATCCCTTATTCTTGTATATTGCTCGAATGGCATCTCATATGTCTTCGTGCCTTAGTTGCATCATTTCATTCTTGAACATTGAGTAACCCACTCGGTCACTCCTTGACATTGTGTTCAGACCTCACTGTCTGGCTGCCAGCTCTGAAACCAGACTCTGGCACCACGCGTGGCTCATGTGTAGCGAGTGAGGCCCAGTAAAGATCACAAGTCATTCTGGTTGCATGTTATTGAGTTCGTCAATGTTGACGATGAATCAAGCCCCATCTGGTGAATTAGCAGTGCTAATGTCTGTGATAGTATATACAGTATTCGTAGCGTTCTCTCCTAGAACTCTTCTGCTATTTTAAAACAAACCATTCCAAATTTGAGGCACCAATTTCACCTCATCAAACTCGAGCCAATAACACATCCAATCGAATGATTGGCAGCTTGTGTGTGGAAGCCGTAAGCCTCTTCAACTCACGTACAACGAAGTAAATTTAGACCGAATCTGGAAAGTTCTCAGTCGGGGCTAAATAATAACTATAACTAAATAAATTCTTTAGCATAGATTTCAAGGTGGTTACTATCATCAACCATATTCCCAATCGAGTGGACCTCGGACATCCCACCTATCACTTACAATGGTATATGTATTGGCCTACTCCACTTACCGGTAAGCTGCTGCAAGTAGATAGGTTTTGTAAAAAGATCTTTAAGAGTTTCCTGGGCATCACCGTTCTCAGAGTGCCCCTCTCTTTTGAGCCAGGGTATTACCCGACCGACCAGGCAGTGCGGCTGACTGGCCACTGATATTTCCTCTGAGAAGGACTTGAATGATTTTGAATCAAAATCATTTGAGTCCTTCGAGTTCGTCGACAAAAATTTTCGATCGGCTCCACACCGGAGCCTCTCAAATCGCCAAGAAGTATTTTTATCGTTATGTCCACGGGGAACTCTACAAAGGTGGCTGCTGATCAGCCAAGGCAGCTCTCCTTACTAGACAACACAACAGACATCCTTTTGAAACTTCTGCTATGAACAAGTTCGATCAATGTCGAACGGTAACACCGTTCAACATGAAGAGTAAGGGAGTACTCTGTCGAATAAGAGATACCAGAAGGTGTGATAAGATAGCACGCCCCTCCTGTAAGCCTTTGGGCTAAATAGGAGGGAAGCTAACAGCATTCGGTGCCACCGTAAGATGTAGAAGATACAATTTCCGCGATAGGGAAAGATTATTTGATTCCAGTATATCCTTGAGCTCGCATTAGACACTCTCCTCAGGTGAGCAACTAGCCGAGCTCGAGCACGCACTGGAGGTATCGGATTCGACACTGCCCGTATCTGCGTCGGGTTTCGATGCCTGTCTGAACAGGCTCATCTGGTAACGGATGCCAAAGTTAACAAATACACCTGACAAACAGCGCACGAGTTTCGCAACGTCACACTCAAAAGACGCAAAATCCACGCTAAAATTCCCGACCGTGGAAATTTTTGGCCTCACGGTCTCTGAACCATTCAAGGAAGACAGGTATGTCTCGCCGAGGCAATAAACCGTGCAACTTCGTCGCTCGAAACAAGACGGAAGCGATGTCGATTTTCAACCTTACTGTACGCAAGCGTCGTGGTGCTAGAATTATGCACGGCCAGGCCGTGACGGCCGCCCAAGCATTACACACATCAGTAGTACAGCTTCAAATGCAATAAAGTAAAATCCAAGTATTGGAACGCCAAGTGCGAAACGTCCCAAGAGAGCTTACATGCGATGGCACCCACACCAGAAAGAGCTACGCTTAAATAGAATGGGTAAGCGACGCCCAGATCGTATAGGTTTCCAGCAACCAAGGGGCCAACGACGCCACCTGCAAAAATAAAGGGATGCAACCGGACATGCAAGAGCAACTCACCAATGTTAGAGGCGCCCATCACACATGAGTTAATCAGCCCACGTTGCTTGGGAGGAGACAGAATTGCCGTGAAGAACGCTTGGCCAGCAAAGTAGAGCCCGACTGAAGCAGATAAGGAATCACCATGGTGAATCGCAAGCGACTAATCTGAACCGGACCGGTTCAACCGGTTATTAACCGGTCAAAAAAAGACTATTGTACGTTACGTACAGTACGTACTGTGAGCGACCTGCTAAGGCCCCCTTACTGAGTCCAAACCCTCTCTTACTTCCAGCCTGCAATCCCATTCCAAGGAAGATAACTCCAACAAGGCTATTGATGAAGGGCACTACTACGATGATCATAGCCAAGGTAAGCCCACAGGTACCCAGGAGGGCGGGGGCGATCCATTCTGAAGAGACCAGATGAGACTAGAGACAATTGACAATTTCCGCGTCACGATACGGATACGTTCGTGGAGATATACACTACCCATTCCGGAAGATCCCTTCTAAAAAAGGCAACATTAACCCCTTTCCAGTTGCGGCCAAAGAGTTTGTGTAAATACAGTACGCGACATCTTGAGATGCGCGGTCTGGACGGGGAAAATATCGATAAGTATGTCGAATTCCGAGCTAATTCCTTTTCTGTCCGAATTCTCCGCATTCGATTATCCATAAATCGAGCTTGCCCGCTCTAACTCGCGGGGCACTAAGTTGATAGCTCTACGAACGAAGTACAAGGTCGGACGGATCATAGAACACAGCCCATACTGGATGAGCTATACTGTATTATCTAGAGAAATTGGACGAATCCTCCGATTCAGCAACGATACAGTAGTTGTGAAGACTTCACAGTGAAGTGGTCGTCTATCTTATTGCATTGTTCAGGAGAGACGACACTTAACGAGGAGATCCTTGATGCATGAAGAGCTTTGCACGAGCATATAGGTATTTGACTCGGCGCAGGTGATGCATACGAGACACGTTTAGTCCACTCAATTACCAAAAGAACAACCTGCTCACAATGGTGGAATTCTTTGGCGTCGCTGAGATGGGAACAATGCCCGTGGCGCTGAGCTGTTTGAACTTCCCTAGGCAACCAACGTCGCTGAATTCGATTCCGAAGTCAGTTTTGACTCCAGAAATCATTCCATGGAAATACGAAATTTTCAAAAATTGCGCGCTTTTTGCATTTCCAAATCGAGTAGTGTAAAAACTCCACTTACTAGTAAGTTGCAAGTAGATAAGGTTGGTAAATATTGTACCAACCGCTTGGATTCCCTGGGCACCGCCATTCTCGGATGGATTCAAATGGTATTGATCAGCTCCGACCAGCCCAAATACCGTGGCCCAGTTGATACCGAGATACCTGGAAAACAAGGCTCGTAGGTATAATCTCCTGATCTTGGTATACATCTTCGTGTAAATTCATACGGAGACAGATATATGGGTACAATATTACTTTATTATTATCCTATTATTATCCCTAATATTAATAATTTATTATACCTATTATTAATCCAATTATTATCCCTATTGTTATCCTATTATTATCCTACTACTGTACTTTTATTGTATTCCTAACATATTACTTGTACTTTTGTTATAAAAGTTTTATGAACATACTAATTACTAATACAGTGCGAACCAAACCATCATGATCCAAGGTCATGATATTACAACACTTATTTTTAACTGTTACCATCATGCTATCTTCCAAGTTTCATGTTCTAAGTCGTAAAATTAAAAAAGCTATGCCAAAAAGACGAATTTGCATAACGGTTTGGTTCGCACTGTAGTATCAATCATTAAATCATTCAAGTCACCGAAAAGCTATAAAACTTCGCTCCGCTCACATTTCTACATGACCTGTACTATATCCGCTCCCCCACTTACTGTGCACAAAATGACGCCAATCCCAGGAAGAATATAGTCGGCCAAAGGTATTTATTTCTCGGTGGGTCTTTCGCTTCAGGATGAGCAAACATATTAATTGGCACACCGTTCTCGTCCTTCTCCAACGACTCACGGAGGAATAGAAGTTCCAATATGAGCAGGATAGCAGCCACAACTCCCATAAAGTAGAACGGGAAAGATAGGGATACCGACGCCAAGGCACCACCTGATAAATCAAGAACTGGATGCCAGGTAATTGTGAAGATCTACAAGACCTCCATTTAACGACACCGACTGGATCGGCTACAAATGCATAAGCAGTCGAAGCCCGAAGAGCCTCTCGATTTCTATGGATTCAATTCGACTCCCTCGATGAAAATGGGCCCATCGGAGCGATTCGTCACGCGCCAGGAAATTCTACAAAAACTCAAATACTCCCACGAATCCTTGCGTTAGAAGATAATATTCCATCTCCCTTCATCACTTCCCGATGAATCGGGTTTCGAAGATCGCACACAGTCTACGAAGCACTTCTTAATGATGAGCCTTTGTGATAGGACTCTCATGTCTTTCATTTCATAATCGTTACCACAAGCTCTAGTGGAGAGTTTTCTCCTGCTGTATTTTCCTAATTTCTTCCATATCATCCAGTCCCATTACTTTCCATTTACGGCCCTTATATCCACTCTCCGAATGCTATATGAACAGCATTCAAAGTATCACTACTTCTACTGGTACACATTATCCCATATATTGATCATTATATAGCAGGGCCACAACTAGGTTGATTCCCCATGCGTGGACCCTGAAGTTCGGGCATCGACTAGGGCCCATCCGATTCACACTGTTGACACTGGCCGGGGACCCTTCCGGCAGGGCGGGGCCCTAAAAATGTTTTCAAAGGTTTCTCCCTAGTTGGGCCTAGTTGTATAGTTCCCTCATTATTCATATTAGCATATATCATTTCATATATATTCATTATTATATTATATTACTAATCATTTAACACCCACACTGTTATTACCAATCGCGGGACCCACAGCTTGTCCAACCACCACGAAGAGTCCCATTAGGACTCCGTAGAGCTGCATATCCACAGGACGGCTACTATCGGTCAAGTAGGACACAATAGCAGGACGAGTACCTAATATCAATAACATCACAGGTTCGATCCCCGGGACCTCCATTTTACCAGCGGCGACACCAGCCATTGCTCGGAAACCTGTAAAACTGGCTATATCCCAGGCGTTGGCCATGAGGAACTGGGCGATCGTGTAAATAGTCATTGCCATGAGAAGAACTGGACGCCGACCGAGCCTGAGAATTAATACTGATGCCATAAAACCGCTGTTTAAAGGCCACTAATCAAACAGGACATAAAAGCGCCACTAATCAAAGAGGACATCAAAGCGCCACTAATCAAACAGGACATAACAGCGCCACTAATCAAAGAGGACATCAAAGCGCCACTAATCAAAGAGAACATCAAAGCGCCACTAATCAAACAGGACATAAAAGCGCCACTAATCAAACAGGACATAAAAGCGCCACTAATCAAACAGGACATAAAAGCGCCACTAATCAAACA